>JAVHZZ010000010.1:927062-942062 GCA_036250195.1 Mixophyes australis
GATATCACTGTGTCCAGGCAGCTGTAGCACCTACTGACCGGTCATCAGGTTAACGTACTGTCACTAATCACAGTGATAGGGAATCTCCCATCACCAGGATGTATTATAAGATATCACTGTGTCCAGGCAGCTGTAGCACCTACTGACCGGTCATCAGGTAACGTACTGTCACTAATCACAGTGATAGGGAATCTCCCATCACCAGGATGTATTATAAGATATCACTGTGTACAGGCAGCTGTAGCACCTACTGACCGGTCATCAGGTAACGTACTGTCACTAATCACAGTGATAGGGAACCTCCCATCACCAGGATGTATTATAAGATATCACTGTGTACAGGCAGCTGTAGCACCTACTGACCGGTCATCAGGTAACGTACTGTCACTAATCACAGTGATAGGGAACCTCCCATCACCAGGATGTATTATAAGATATCACTGTGTACAGGCAGCTGTAGCACCTACTGACCGGTCATCAGGTAACGTACTGTCACTAATCACAGTGATAGGGAACCTCCCATCACCAGGATGTATTATAAGATATCACTGTGTACAGGCAGCTGTAGCACCTACTGACCGGTCATCAGGTAACGTACTGTCACTAATCACAGTGATAGGGAACCTCCCATCACCAGGATGTATTATAAGATATCACTGTGTACAGGCAGCTGTAGCACCTACTGACCGGTCATCAGGTAACGTACTGTCACTAATCACAGTGATAGGGAATCTCCCATCACCAGGATGTATTATAAGATATCACTGTGTACAGGCAGCTGTAGCACCTACTGACCGGTCATCAGGTAACGTACTGTCACTAATCACAGTGATAGGGAATCTCCCATCACCAGGATGTATTATAAGATATCACTGTGTACAGGCAGCTGTAGCACCTACTGACCGGTCATCAGGTAACGTACTGTCACTAATCACAGTGATAGGGAACCTCCCATCACCAGGATGTATTATAAGATATCACTGTGTACAGGCAGCTGTAGCACCTACTGACCGGTCATCTGGTAACGTACTGTCACTAATCACAGTGATAGGGAACCTCCCATCACCAGGATGTATTATAAGATATCACTGTGTACAGGCAGCTGTAGCACCTACTGACCGGTCATCAGGTAACGTACTGTCACTAATCACAGTGATAGGGAACCTCCCATCACCAGGATGTATTATAAGATATCACTGTGTACAGGCAGCTGTAGCACCTACTGACCGATCATCAGGTAACGTACTGTCACTAATCACAGTGATAGGGAATCTCCCATCACCAGGATGTATTATAAGATATCACTGTGTACAGGCAGCTGTAGCACCTACTGACCGGTCATCAGGTAACGTACTGTCACTAATCACAGTGATAGGGAATCTCCCATCACCAGGATGTATTATAAGATATCACTGTGTACAGGCAGCTGTAGCACCTACTGACCGGTCATCAGGTAACGTACTGTCACTAATCACAGTGATAGGGAACCTCCCATCACCAGGATGTATTATAAGATATCACTGTGTACAGGCAGCTGTAGCACCTACTGACCGGTCATCTGGTAACGTACTGTCACTAATCACAGTGATAGGGAATCTCCCATCACCAGGATGTATTATAAGATATCACTGTGTACAGGCAGCTGTAGCACCTACTGACCGGTCATCAGGTAACGTACTGTCACTAATCACAGTGATAGGGAATCTCCCATCACCAGGATGTATTATAAGATATCACTGTGTACAGGCAGCTGTAGCACCTACTGACCGGTCATCAGGTAACGTACTGTCACTAATCACAGTGATAGGGAACCTCCCATCACCAGGATGTATTATAAGATATCACTGTGTACAGGCAGCTGTAGCACCTACTGACCGGTCATCAGGTAACGTACTGTCACTAATCACAGTGATAGGGAACCTCCCATCACCAGGATGTATTATAAGATATCACTGTGTACAGGCAGCTGTAGCACCTACTGACCGGTCATCTGGTAACGTACTGTCACTAATCACAGTGATAGGGAACCTCCCATCACCAGGATGTATTATAAGATATCACTGTGTACAGGCAGCTGTAGCACCTACTGACCGGTCATCTGGTAACGTACTGTCACTAATCACAGTGATAGGGAATCTCCCATCACCAGGATGTATTATAAGATATCACTGTGTACAGGCAGCTGTAGCACCTACTGACCGGTCATCAGGTAACGTACTGTCACTAATCACAGTGATAGGGATCCTCCCATCACCAGGATGTATTATAAGATATCACTGTGTACAGGCAGCTGTAGCACCTACTGACCGGTCATCAGGTAACGTACTGTCACTAATCACAGTGATAGGGAACCTCCCATCACCAGGATGTATTATAAGATATCACTGTGTACAGGCAGCTGTAGCACCTACTGACCGGTCATCTGGTAACGTACTGTCACTAATCACAGTGATAGGGAATCTCCCATCACCAGGATGTATTATAAGATATCACTGTGTACAGGCAGCTGTAGCACCTACTGACCGGTCATCAGGTAACGTACTGTCACTAATCACAGTGATAGGGAACCTCCCATCACCAGGATGTATTATAAGATATCACTGTGTACAGGCAGCTGTAGCTGTAGCACCTACTGACCGGTCATCAGGTAACGTACTGTCACTAATCACAGTGATAGGGAATCTCCCATCACCAGGATGTATTATAAGATATCACTGTGTACAGGCAGCTGTAGCACCTACTGACCGGTCATCAGGTAACGTACTGTCACTAATCACAGTGATAGGGAACCTCCCATCACCAGGATGTATTATAAGATATCACTGTGTACAGGCAGCTGTAGCACCTACTGACCGGTCATCAGGTAACGTACTGTCACTAATCACAGTGATAGGGAACCTCCCATCACCAGGATGTATTATAAGATATCACTGTGTACAGGCAGCTGTAGCACCTACTGACCGGTCATCTGGTAACGTACTGTCACTAATCACAGTGATAGGGAATCTCCCATCACCAGGATGTATTATAAGATATCACTGTGTACAGGCAGCTGTAGCACCTACTGACCGGTCATCAGGTAACGTACTGTCACTAATCACAGTGATAGGGAATCTCCCATCACCAGGATGTATTATAAGATATCACTGTGTACAGGCAGCTGTAGCACCTACTGACCGGTCATCAGGTAACGTACTGTCACTAATCACAGTGATAGGGAACCTCCCATCACCAGGATGTATTATAAGATATCACTGTGTACAGGCAGCTGTAGCACCTACTGACCGGTCATCAGGTAACGTACTGTCACTAATCACAGTGATAGGGAACCTCCCATCACCAGGATGTATTATAAGATATCACTGTGTACAGGCAGCTGTAGCACCTACTGACCGGTCATCTGGTAACGTACTGTCACTAATCACAGTGATAGGGAACCTCCCATCACCAGGATGTATTATAAGATATCACTGTGTACAGGCAGCTGTAGCACCTACTGACCGGTCATCAGGTAACGTACTGTCACTAATCACAGTGATAGGGAACCTCCCATCACCAGGATGTATTATAAGATATCACTGTGTACAGGCAGCTGTAGCACCTACTGACCGGTCATCAGGTAACGTACTGTCACTAATCACAGTGATAGGGATCCTCCCATCACCAGGATGTATTATAAGATATCACTGTGTACAGGCAGCTGTAGCACCTACTGACCGGTCATCTGGTAACGTACTGTCACTAATCACAGTGATAGGGAATCTCCCATCACCAGGATGTATTATAAGATATCACTGTGTACAGGCAGCTGTAGCACCTACTGACCGGTCATCAGGTAACGTACTGTCACTAATCACAGTGATAGGGAATCTCCCATCACCAGGATGTATTATAAGATATCACTGTGTACAGGCAGCTGTAGCACCTACTGACCGGTCATCAGGTAACGTACTGTCACTAATCACAGTGATAGGGAACCTCCCATCACCAGGATGTATTATAAGATATCACTGTGTACAGGCAGCTGTAGCACCTACTGACCGGTCATCTGGTAACGTACTGTCACTAATCACAGTGATAGGGAACCTCCCATCACCAGGATGTATTATAAGATATCACTGTGTACAGGCAGCTGTAGCACCTACTGACCGGTCATCAGGTAACGTACTGTCACTAATCACAGTGATAGGGATCCTCCCATCACCAGGATGTATTATAAGATATCACTGTGTACAGGCAGCTGTAGCACCTACTGACCGGTCATCAGGTAACGTACTGTCACTAATCACAGTGATAGGGAACCTCCCATCACCAGGATGTATTATAAGATATCACTGTGTACAGGCAGCTGTAGCACCTACTGACCGGTCATCTGGTAACGTACTGTCACTAATCACAGTGATAGGGAACCTCCCATCACCAGGATGTATTATAAGATATCACTGTGTACAGGCAGCTGTAGCACCTACTGACCGGTCATCTGGTAACGTACGGTCACTAATCACAGTGATAGGGATCCTCCCATCACCAGGATGTATTATAAGATATCACTGTGTACAGGCAGCTGTAGCACCTACTGACCGGTCATCAGGTAACGTACTGTCACTAATCACAGTGATAGGGAACCTCCCATCACCAGGATGTATTATAAGATATCACTGTGTACAGGCAGCTGTAGCACCTACTGACCGGTCATCTGGTAACGTACTGTCACTAATCACAGTGATAGGGAATCTCCCATCACCAGGATGTATTATAAGATATCACTGTGTACAGGCAGCTGTAGCACCTACTGACCGGTCATCAGGTAACGTACTGTCACTAATCACAGTGATAGGGAACCTCCCATCACCAGGATGTATTATAAGATATCACTGTGTACAGGCAGCTGTAGCACCTACTGACCGGTCATCAGGTAACGTACTGTCACTAATCACAGTGATAGGGAATCTCCCATCACCAGGATGTATTATAAGATATCACTGTGTACAGGCAGCTGTAGCACCTACTGACCGGTCATCAGGTAACGTACTGTCACTAATCACAGTGATAGGGAATCTCCCATCACCAGGATGTATTATAAGATATCACTGTGTACAGGCAGCTGTAGCACCTACTGACCGGTCATCAGGTAACGTACGGTCACTAATCACAGTGATAGGGAACCTCCCATCACCAGGATGTATTATAAGTTATCACTGTGTACAGGCAGCTGTAGCACCTACTGATCGGTCATCTGGTAACGTACTGTCACTAATCACAGTGATAGGGAACCTCCCATCACCAGGATGTATTATAAGATATCACTGTGTACAGGCAGCTG
The DNA here is from genome assembly GCA_036250195.1 of Mixophyes australis. Lineage (NCBI taxonomy): Eukaryota > Metazoa > Chordata > Amphibia > Anura > Limnodynastidae > Mixophyes > Mixophyes australis. The sequence continues at coordinate 932,386 of JAVHZZ010000010.1, forward strand.
TAGCACCTACTGACCGGTCATCAGGTAACGTACTGTCACTAATCACAGTGATAGGGATCCTCCCATCACCAGGATGTATTATAAGATATCACTGTGTACAGGCAGCTGTAGCACCTACTGACCGGTCATCAGGTAACGTACTGTCACTAATCACAGTGATAGGGAATCTCCCATCACCAGGATGTATTATAAGATATCACTGTGTACAGGCAGCTGTAGCACCTACTGACCGGTCATCAGGTAACGTACTGTCACTAATCACAGTGATAGGGAACCTCCCATCACCAGGATGTATTATAAGATATCACTGTGTACAGGCAGCTGTAGCACCTACTGACCGGTCATCAGGTAACGTACTGTCACTAATCACAGTGATAGGGAACCTCCCATCACCAGGATGTATTATAAGATATCACTGTGTACAGGCAGCTGTAGCACCTACTGACCGGTCATCAGGTAACGTACGGTCACTAATCACAGTGATAGGGAACCACCCATCACCAGGATGTATTATAAGATATCACTGTGTACAGGCAGCTGTAGCACCTACTGACCGGTCATCAGGTAACGTACTGTCACTAATCACAGTGATAGGGAATCTCCCATCACCAGGATGTATTATAAGATATCACTGTGTACAGGCAGCTGTAGCACCTACTGACCGGTCATCAGGTAACGTACTGTCACTAATCACAGTGATAGGGAATCTCCCATCACCAGGATGTATTATAAGATATCACTGTGTACAGGCAGCTGTAGCACCTACTGACCGGTCATCAGGTAACGTACTGTCACTAATCACAGTGATAGGGAATCTCCCATCACCAGGATGTATTATAAGATATCACTGTGTACAGGCAGCTGTAGCACCTACTGACCGGTCATCAGGTAACGTACTGTCACTAATCACAGTGATAGGGAACCTCCCATCACCAGGATGTATTATAAGATATCACTGTGTACAGGCAGCTGTAGCACCTACTGACCGGTCATCTGGTAACGTACTGTCACTAATCACAGTGATAGGGAACCTCCCATCACCAGGATGTATTATAAGATATCACTGTGTACAGGCAGCTGTAGCACCTACTGACCGGTCATCAGGTAACGTACTGTCACTAATCACAGTGATAGGGAACCTCCCATCACCAGGATGTATTATAAGATATCACTGTGTGTACAGGCAGCTGTAGCACCTACTGACCGGTCATCTGGTAACGTACTGTCACTAATCACAGTGATAGGGAACCTCCCATCACCAGGATGTATTATAAGATATCACTGTGTACAGGCAGCTGTAGCACCTACTGACCGGTCATCTGGTAACGTACTGTCACTAATCACAGTGATAGGGAACCTCCCATCACCAGGATGTATTATAAGATATCACTGTGTACAGGCAGCTGTAGCACCTACTGACCGGTCATCAGGTAACGTACTGTCACTAATCACAGTGATAGGGAACCTCCCATCACCAGGATGTATTATAAGATATCACTGTGTACAGGCAGCTGTAGCACCTACTGACCGGTCATCAGGTAACGTACTGTCACTAATCACAGTGATAGGGAACCTCCCATCACCAGGATGTATTATAAGATATCACTGTGTACAGGCAGCTGTAGCACCTACTGACCGGTCATCAGGTAACGTACTGTCATTAATCACAGTGATAGGGAACCTCCCATCACCAGGATGTATTAATAAGATATCACTGGGACAGCTGACTGATAAGAAGTTGCCTGGTAATACTGTCCATTGGCCGGTGGACTCGTGGGTCACTCTCCAGGTTATGCGCACACGCGACCCAGCTAGGCCAGACTCGGGCCGTCAGCTCCGCTTGTATAAAATAAATGTTTAAAAATAGAAACAATATTTCCATGTGAAACAAATTCTTTATTCAAATAATTAAGTATCTCGTTATTAATCATGAAGTATCTCGTCACCCTAATAACAGAAGGATCATGGCGGTATTTGTCCTTATACCGCTGTGATCCGTGTTAAATAGGTTTCTCCAGCTTTGCATGGGGGAATCTTTGGCTGGAGAAAGCCGGTAAATCATTTTCCCGCTGGGGGGAACGCTGGCAATGCCATCACTATCGCCAGTGGTCACCCTTTGGTAGATGCCCTCTCTGGGGCTGTTCTTTGTTTAATAAATAGGCCCCATAATTAGAGTAAAATGCGTGTGCGGAGCGATCAGATAAACCTTGATGAATGAAGATTAATAAAGTAATATTGTATTCAGGTGTAAATGATGCTGTGGTCCTGAATGTAATGTTAGTGAATGAGTCCAGCACTAGAGGTCCCGGAGCTCAGCATCTCCCGTGCAGGATACAGACATAATGTGTTAGTATCACAGCAACTGCAGCCTGGAGACACTGCAAACACAGACACACAACGTCCAGGGACTCGTCCGTTCTACGAGAGGTGAGATTACCCAGAAATGCCTCAGCATACACTACATACCAGGAGAGACACATCACATACATGGAACTAACACACTACATACCAGGAGAGACACATCACATACATGGAACACACTACATACCAGGAGAGACACATCACATACATGGATCTAACACACTACATACCAGGAGAGACACATCACATACATGGAACACACTACATACCAGGAGAGAGACACATAATATACATGGATCTAACACACTACATACCAGGAGAGACACATCACATACATGGATCTAACACACTACATACCAGGAGACACATCACATACATGGATCTAACACACTACATACCAGGAGAGACACATCACATACATGGATCTAACACACTACATACCAGGAGAGACACATCACATACATGAATCTAACACACTACATACCAGGAGAGACACATCACATACATGGAACTAACACACTACATACCAGAAAAGACACATCACATACATGGATCTAACACACTACATACCAGGAGAGACACATCACATACATGTAACACTACATACCAGGAGACACCTAGACACATCACATACATGGATCTAACACACTACATACCAGGAGAGACACATCACATACATGTAACACTACATACCAGGAGAGACACATCACATACATGTAACACTACATACCAGGAGACACCTAGACACATCACATACATGGAACTAACACACTACATAACAGAGGGTAAATGTATTAACTTCTGATTTCTGCATGTCGCTGCTATTCAGCAATAGCGTTAAAGGCACCATGACTTTCCAGTTTTGCTGGGAATCCCTTTTGCGTTTCCCAATTTATCTTAGCAAATATTATATTGTTTCTCGGATATATCAGTGTTTATTACTTTATATTAGCTGGGGGAAAAAATAAGCTTTTCTATAATTCTTTCCAGTTCCATTTACATACTTCAGGCACTCCCAGAAAGGATCTTGTAATGTTTTAGAACAAGTCTTTCATTACTCGGGTACCATATTTGTGTACTTTTAATCAAAGCCTGAGAGGACTCCAACAGGTCTCCTCTATTTCCATTACTAATAGATCAAATGTAAAGAGGATTAACTACCACAGCAGCTACTAGTCATTCATGTCAGTGTGGATCTATAATATATAATGTCTTCTATGTAAGGATCATGTCCTGGCCAATCCAAAGGACATCCCAGGTGACATCACTGTGGCGCTCGTTATTACTGCACTGTAAGAACAACAGTCACGTTTGTATCTCTGGGCCAGGAACCAACGGAACCAACGCCTCCATCCGTCAGGGGTTATCTCTGGGCCAGGAACCAATGCCTCCATCCGTCAGGGGTTATCTCTGGGCCAGGAACCAACGTCTCCATCCGTCAGGGGTTATCTCTGGGCCAGGATCCAACGCCTCCATCCGTCAGGGGTTATCTCTGGGCCAGGATCCAACGCCTCCATCCGTCAGGGGTTATCTCTGGGCCAGGAACCAACGCCTCCATCCGTCAGGGGTTATCTCTGGGCCAGGAACCAACGCCTCCATCCGTCAGGGGTTATCTCTGGGCCAGGAACCAACGCCTCCATCCGTCAGGGGCTCCGTGTGTCGGAGTAACCCTTATTACAGACATGTTCAGGGACCCTCATCTGCTTATTACACTGGTCAACACTCATTCTATTGCCAATCACAATACAGTGATTTTGGGGTAACTTGTGGTGCCGATTCCAAATATGACATCAGTTTTGCTAGATTGGCTCTCATTTTTAAGATAATTGGTACCACATTGAAACACATAATAATGCAAAAAAATGGAAATCGCATTGAGATTGTCTGAAATCATACAAAACTAAACACATGAAATACATAATGTCATTTTATTCTGTATAACAGATAAACATACCAGGCCGATTCAGATAATTACAATTAATGCAGTAAAACGCTGTCTGTACGATTTACTTTTATGTGGGTTATCAGGACACTCACGTTGGAGGCTCCAGTAATATTCAGCCATCATGTGTCTGTCCCATCTGCCCTGATACCTTTCCTCCATCACCTTTATATCATGATAAAATCTCTCTCCTCGTTCTCACTAAAATCACCAAGATTACCCAGAAATCTGTGTAAGTGGCTATGGAGATAAAGTACCTTTATACTGATATTTAAGTTTGTGACCATGTTTTGCACCAGTCAGCTCTGTGGTTACCCAAGAAGTTCTTGACAACTGAGACATAACTGCACCAGCAGAAGCTTCAACTCCATTCATACATTTTGTGACATTAGATTCCTTGACAAGATTACAAATTTGAGGACCATCAAAGATTCCGGCTTTTAGTTTTTCCATACATAGTCCTGGGACCGATCTACAAATCGCCATCTTTGTCCAAGGCCTTAATAAATTGTTTCATTAGTCCCAGCTTAATATGGAGAGGTGGGAGAATAATTTTTCCCTCTCAACCAATGGCTCATTAAAGATGTTGGCTGCACCTACAGTCACGTGTTCTCTAGAAGGACAGGACAATCTCACAAGTAGATGAAACAAGGGTACTTTGTACCCAACCAAGTACCTCTGGATCCTGCTCTCACATAGCTCCACCCCTTCTGCACTGGCCACAACCATTTCTGTTTCCCAGTTACCTACCTCCGAATCCTGCTCTCCCCTGGCTCCTGACCCAGATGTCCTCCCATGGCCCCACCCAGTTCCTGTTCGGTGAGCAGCACCCTCCTCTGAATGGTGCATCTCAGTGCTGTCAGTCATCTGCTCTCTTCTTCTATCACTTTTGTTAATGTGTCCAAATTTCTGTCAGGGTTTTTCCAGCTATGGTCACCCTGTCATCTGGGCTGCAGCTAGTAATACATCCCCTCTCCTGACCCAGATGTATGTCCATCCCTGGGTGTGTCCATCCCTGGGTATACTAGGACTGTACAATGTGTGTAAGTAAAACGAAGGTGCAGAACAGCTGGAACTCACGGTAGACTTTATTCCCAGATGTTAATTAGCTCAGAATGATGCTTTCCCAAGACTCGTCTGGGACTCGCTCAGATGGATCCTGCGGGTCACCGGTGTACAAGCTGGCAGGAGTAAAACAGACGCTGTACCACCCCCGGCTGCCATCCTTACGTAGAATGGAGATGGACACTATTGGGCACAAGCTGAGCGATCATCACTCGAGGACCAGCACACCCTGCACCCATAGTGAGTATCCGCTATCAGGACCTCTGAGGTCAGCACGCTGTACGCTTTATAAAGGTGCAGTCCTACCAGTATGACATACATTATCTTACTCACAATATACCCTGAGCGTGGACAATAGTGGGGTCAATAAGATTTTCCATCTTGTCTCTTGCAGAAAACTTTAGCAATGCCAAGATGCCCACATATGACCTCCCCGAGCACCATCTGCCATCACTTGTGAGTCCATCACATTTCATACCTCTAATTCTACACATCCCGTATTATAACTATTACCCTGTTTGTCTCAGGAGGTCACAGACACCGGGAGGCAGATCACACAGCGATATGGAAGGGGTAAGGTGGCGCCAATACCCCCTGGCATGACCCAAGAGGAGTGGCTGAGCTTTACCCAGGCCGCTAATGACTGGTACAAATATGTTCCATATGCTGGAGAGCTTCAGCTGCAGGACCTACAGAAATATGGTGAGGACACAGATAACCAGGCAGGGTCATTAATCACCCATCAGGGGAGATCAGTATGATCTGTCACAGTGCTTCCCAAACCTGGGCCCTAGTGACCCCTAACAGGGCTTGTTGTCCAGATCTCTCTGCTGGAGCACAGGTGTAGTCATTACTGAGTGATACAATGTAACAGATCCACAGGTGTAATCATTACTGCGTGATACAATGTAACAGATCCACAGCTGGTGTAATTATCTCACCTGTCACCTGGAAGCTGCACTGTGAGGGGCCCTGAGGACTGGGTTTGGGAAACACTGATCTATCATCTTCTATTATTGATGCAATAAAATGGAACTTGTATCTGCATTTATCAAACACTTATCTCACAGCCAATAGGGCTCTTTGTCCTTTCATAAATAGACACCACATTAGTCATAGAGGCTGCTAGGTGCAACTGCGATAGTACTAATCTTGTATGTTCCTGTTACTAAATACTGCCGCTCAGTAAGGCCTTATTAATAACATGTATCTATGTATCTGCCCAGTAAGATGTAATAGATAAACATAAGTGCATTTATTAGTTGTAAAGGTCAATCCCCCTCCATGATCTCACTACGCTGACTCTATTTACACCCTCAGTAACATTTTGTTATAGTATAAGATATTGATGAATAAAATATCACATCGACTCAACACTCTTACAAATCAGTGAGTCAGACAGACCATTGTATATATGAAAAGTATTAAGATATAAATGTCTATTAACCAGATTATTTGTTTGTAGTCTACCATTTATTCTATATATTCATAATTTACAGAATGATGGTTTACTAACATCACTATACATCTGCAGAACATTGCTCTGTTCCCCCTACCCCCTGATAGATACATAGTGATATATTCTACAGATTATTACATTACTGACCTCTCTAGAGATCTGCAGAACATTGTTCTGTCCCATCTACCCCCTGACAGATACATAGTGATATATTCTACAGATTATTACATTACTGACCTCTCTAGAGATCTGCAGAACATTGCTCTGTCCCATCTACCCCCTGACAGATACATAGTGATATATTCTACAGATTATTACATTACTGAATTCTGTAGAGATCTGCAGAACATTGCTCTGTTCCGTCTACCCCCTGACAGATACATAGTGATATATTCTGCAGATTATTACATCACTGACCTCTCTAGAGATCTGCAGAACATTGCTCTGTTCCATCTATCCCCTGACAGATACATAGTGATATATTCTACAGATTATTACATTACTGAATTCTGTAGAGATCTGCAGAACATTGCTCTGTTCCGTCTACCCCCTGACAGATACATAGTGATATATTCTGCAGATTATTACATCACTGACCTCTCTAGAGATCTGCAGAACATTGCTCTGTCCCCCCTACCCTCTGAGATACAGATTGGTATATGCTGCACAGTTGTTGCAGTGACTGTATGTCCAGGAATAATAAATGACTATTCTCCCACTCCGGCTCTGTCTCATCCTCACATTGGTTACCAATAGCTAATATTTAATAACTCACAAATGATGTCATGTCTCTTATGTACAGTGTTAGGGTACAGAGGTCGTGTGGTAAGCTGCCTGTCCCTCAAGGTCTCTCGTTCCTGGAAGGTAAGAGAAAAACAATATTTCTTATACAGATACGTTACTGCATCCACTTCCAATTACCTCTATAACCCTGAACCTAGCGGTTCCCTGAGCATCATTATTACCTGATCCGTACCCCATAGGTGCCCCCAATAACAATACTACCCCATAGGTGCCCCCAATAACAATACTACCCAATCTATCCCACAGAGGTCCCCAATACCCTTATAATTCTGTCTCCAGGTCCCACTACATGCTCTCCCAGGATAGCACTGCTGCTTCCTCAGCTGCTGTATTTTTGCATAATATACTGATGAGGGCCACCTTGACAACATTATGGGCCCCCGGGCAAAGCAGTGCAGCGGGGCCCCTACCTCTATATATGTGTATTATATATATATATTTATTTATTTTTGCAGGATTTATTTTTTTTTGCAGGATTATTTATTTTACTTAAGAGCCCTGTCTATGGGGCCCCCAGGCACCTGCCCATCGTGCCCAATGGAAAAGATGGCCCAGATACTGATTTCCATACTGCGCTGTGCAGACATATGTCCATTTGTAGACTTTTACGTATCGCTGACTTCTGTCTCCTGGGGGGTAGAACAGGGACACAGAGGTGTAAGGACAGGTTCACGTAACAGTGATTAGCGTTTCAGGAGTCGCAGCGATATGTACTAATGATGTCTGTCGGCAGCACTAGTTAGACGCTTTGATTGGTTGATTACATTTTGACCCTCCAGCTGATAGTACATAAATCATTAGCATCACACCTATATCATATGGAGCTGCAGCCATATATTCACATTACATTTGTATTACTGTCTCCTATAGTCAAGCCGGAAATTCTAGCCTATGTATACGATTGGTTGTGAGCTGCTCACTTGGCCTTCACCCTGGACACTATACAGCCCTCTGCATATCCTAGAGGAGCCCCCAATCTCAGGGCTGAATGTAGCACTCATCATACAGTGAGAAATCTACATGTAATGTTAGAGGGTGATAGGTCTCTTCTCTTTCCTCTAGTACTGCCTGCAGCAAAACCTGACACTAGATCACCATGGTCAGAGACCGCTCCCTGTGGAAACAACGTAAGATATAGGCAGATCTAGCGCCCCGTTCCCTCTGTCACCCCAGTGAGCCCTCTAATGCCGCCCCGTTCCCTCTGTCACCCCAGTGAGCCCTCTAATGCCGCCCCGTTCCCTGTCACCCCAGTGAGCCCTCTAACGCCGCCCCGTTCCCTCTGTCACCCCAGTGAGTCCTCTAACACCACCCCGTTCCCTGTCACCCCAGTGAGCCCTCTAACACCACCCCGTTCCCTCTGTCACCCCAGTGAGCCCTCTAACACCACCCCGTTCCCTCTGTCACCCCAGTGATCCCTCTAACACCACCCCGTTCCCTCTGTCACCCCAGTGATCCCTCTAATGCCGCCCCATTCCCTCTGTCACCCCAGTGATCCCTCTAACGCCGCCCCGTTCCCTCTGTCACCCCAGTGAGCTCTCTAACACCGCCCCGTTCCCTCTGTCACCCCAGTGAGCCCTCTAACGCTGCCCCTTCCCTGTCACCCCAGTGAGCCCTCTAACGCTGCCCCGTTCCGTCACCCCAGTGAGCCTTCTAACACCGCCCTGTTCCCTCTGTCACCCCAGTGAGCCTTCTAATGCCGCCCCGTTCCCTCTGTCACCCCAGTGAGCCCTCTAACGCCGCCCCGTTCCCTCTGTCACCCCAGTGAGCCCTCTAACACCGCCCCGTTCCCTCTGTCACCCCAGTGATCCCTCTCACGCCGCCCCGTTCCCTGTCACCCCAGTGAGCCCTCTAACGCCGCCCTATTCCCTCTGTCACCCCAGTGATCCCTCTAACACCACCCTATTCCCTCTGTCACCCCAGTGATCCCTCTAACACCACCCTATTCCCTCTGTCACCCCAGTGAGCCCTCTAACACCGCCCTATTCCCTCTGTCACCCGAGTGAGCCCTCTAACACCGCCCCGTTCCCTCTGTCACCCCAGTGAGCC
>JAVHZZ010000010.1:947062-1157062 GCA_036250195.1 Mixophyes australis
ACCAGGGGTGAGAACCAAGCGCATCAGAGCAGATGGAATATTCAGCCCCCAGTATTTCATTTATTAGTCCTGACACTTACATGTGAAGGCAGAAACCATTGTATCAGGGAGCGTTACATGGAGAACCTTTGATTTGTCATTAAAGTTGTCAATTTCCTTATTCTGGTCTTGGAAAGAAATGGAAAGTTGCGTAATAATGGCTAGAAAGTCATCTGCAAACAAGGCAGATCTGTGGTGTTATTACCCCCAAAATGTTGTATTTGACCTGCACCAGGAACTCCATACAGATCATGAGGATGAAGGAGGAAAGTTCCTTTAGTGACACTAAACATATCTATAAACATCTCAATCTGGACAGAGGGGTCTCTTTTATAGGATGTCCATTTATTAAGACCCCTCTGCCCAGGACAGTTCCATGACCAACCAGTCCATCATATCCGAATGCTTTCTCCGTATCAGTAGAAGAGCGAGGGATTACTTTGGAAATCACCTGGTGAATGAGATTGATAACTTTGGGGATGTTGTCCCTAAGCCTCACAACCCCATCTGCTATAGGCAGCTCCTTTACACACAACATCGAACATTGAACGGGAACAGAGGTCTGTAACTTGGCGATTCTGTCCTGGTCTGGGCAGGATAAGTAACATGAGCAATAAAAGACTGAGGAGAAGATGTAGTAGAATCAGATATACAGTTAGGAAACATTTACTGCCTAAAGATTTTATGGTAATGGACAGGAAAACCATCCGAGCCTGGACGTTCCCTGTACTTGTCTGTAACAAGCCCGGTGAAGTTCTGGAAGGGTACATGGTGAATCTAGCTTCTCTGGTATTGGCTACTAAGGGGTATATTTACTAAACTGCGGGTTTGAAAAAGTGGAGATGTTGCCTATAGCAACCAATCAGATTCTAGCTGTCATTTTGTAGAATGCACTAAATAAATGAAAGCTAGAATCTGATTGGTTGCTATAGGCAACATCTCCACTTTTCCAAACCCGCAGTTTAGTAAATCTAGCCCTAAGAGTAGATATATCTGTTGTGGTATGTGTGAAATACGTGTGGCCTCAAGGTTAGTGTCTGCTGAAGATATGTTTTCCGCATTAGTTTTAGTATGAAAATTCAAAGGTAAGGGGGATACAAAAAGAAGAAAGAGGAAGGATCAAAAACAGGGAAGTTGACACAAAGTACACAAATATATTATGTGACCACTGTAACATATAAACCCCTATGTATGGAAATCTAGCATCCAGTGATCGATTATAAAGACACAAACCAATGTTTAGATGGAGGATCTAACGAATTCCTGGCGTCAAGTAATTGTACACTTGAAGCTCAGAGAATGACTGAAGCTTTGGAGACTGGGAGTGTGGACTCTTTAATAAAAGAACAGAGACAAAATGGTGAATTTTTAAAAATATTTTAAATAAATACAGTTGCAAGTACATACCGCATGGCATCAACATTTCTAGGATTAAAAGGCAACCAATGTGGTTACATAATAAAAACAAAAGAGAGCATTTAGATTGTTAACACTAGAATGGACTGAATGCATGACAGAGATACCAGGAACATGTAAATAGGAAACCAGGTTTCTAGAAGGCTGAATGGAACATGGACCGCGAAAGATTGCAAATATTATCCCAAAACTTTATCCAAGTTGATAAATAGGAAGAAAAATAAAACTGACAATATTGTGCCAATAAATGATAAAATAGGAAACAATATTAGAACATAAAGCTGATCTATGATACATGTTTTTTCATCTGCATTTCACAAAGAAGGAAAGTACAGTAGGACATAGGCTGTGTAGCGGTAGATGTATGCCAGCCATTATAACATAGACCCCAATGCTCAGTTACACCTAGACAAGATTAGGACACAGGCTGCATCCTCTCAGGTGTGCTAAATACACTACGCTCAATAAATGATACAACATTGTTGTTATATTAATCTTTAAAAAGTGAACAGATTCTGGACCAGGAAATGATAGACCTGTAAGACGGACTGATGCTTTGGGTGAATTATTAGTAGTGATCCTAAAATATATTGTAGCAAATAATGTGATAATACAGTGTCAGCGTGGCTTTATGAAAGACTAATCATACCTAACAAAGATAATGAGGGTTTTATGAGGAAGTGAACTCTCAAACTGGATGCTGATAACACAACTGATGTAATAGATTTGAATTCTGTGAAAGTGATACTGTAATATTGTTCCACAGTCATACATAGGATGCTGGTACTAAGTCTATGGGATGCAGTAAGTACATGGGTAGTATAGAAGATGAAGGTCATTTGAAATGGGACATATTGGGACGGGGATAAAGTTATGATTGGTGTCACTGGGATCAGTATTGGACCGTTCTATAAATGACCTTGAAGACACCGTAGAGAGTGCGGTGTCTCTATCTGCAGATGTCTGTACACTACGTAGGGCGATTAGCACAGCGCAGGATAGTAACGTGTTATAGAAGGATTGTGCCAAAATGGAAAACTAGGTTTAGACATGTCGGATGTAATTAATGTAGATAAATGTAGGGTATGCATCTGGGCCATGGTAACAGCTATGCTACCTACAGATTTAATGGAATATAAAATATATTAGCGGGCAATACAAATAACTGGCAAATGGACTTGTCGCACCAAGGACCATACAGAGGACAAGGGTGGATCAATGACAAACAGGAAAGACAGTTTCATCATCAGAGTGGGAAGGAATCTTTACTGTAAGGGTAGTTAAGCTGCAGAATCCCTTATCACATGATGGTGGTGGTGAGAAAGTCACTAACAGAATATACAAAAAGAAAGATCCTTTCTACATTTTTTTATCTGTTTTGTTACTTTCAAAAACAAAGATTGTATAAAAATAATTTAGGAATGGATTGGAGTCTTTTTCACTACAGCTATAATTAATGAAGGACATTACGAAGGTGACTGAGCCAAGGAATTATCCACCACCATTACTGGGGTCTGGAAGGGATTTCTCCCGAGTGAGGCTGACCTGGAAGCTGTCTCAGAGGAGTTTGTTTTGCTTCTTCTGGATCAATATATCAGATTAGATCAAATGTTGAACTTTGTGGCCCTTTATCTTTACTTCAATCTTATTATGGAGCCACTAACTGTATAACGAATGGCGCCATTAGGCCCCGTCCCACTGCTAAACTATACCACCAGTTCATCAGCAGGCCGGGTGGGGTCAGGACGACTTGATTAGCCTCGCCCCCATTCACTTCCCTAACTATGTGGGCAGGATGCGGGAGGTCGCCCTGCTCTCCTGGGAGTCCGGGAGAACTCCCAAAAATGTGTGAGTCTCCCGGATATTTCAGCAGGTGCTCCTCTGTCATCATTACTGTATATTAAAGGTGGGGGGGGGGGGGTCTGTTTCGGGGGCTCTCTACAGGGCCACAAAAATGTATTCAAGATCAAATGCTTTATTTCATTAAAGATATGTGCCAAACTACACGGAAAAATAATGTTGTAATACTTATTAGCAATATTTAATAGATAGATAAAGATAGTGACAACATAAGGTATACGGGTATATTAAAAATTTCAAGTTGACAATAACTGAAAGTTCTGTTGTGGGGTTATATCTAATAGCTGCTGTGTTATTATCTCATGTCATTCATTGTCACTTCTGCTTAGATATCTGTCTCAGGTAGTGATTACGTTATACTTCTAGTTAGATTATTATTATCAATGTAAATATCACCTTTCTGTCTTTATTCACTTGATGTTCATTGTGAATTTACAAACCCTTAAGACCGTACTCAGCAGTAAAAATCATTGAATACGGCGATGATTTTATTATGACTTAAACTTATTATATCTATTTATAGAGATTGTATCTGTTTCCTCGCTACACCTATAACTATCTTCCGCATACACTAACAGAGCTGCTAACTGGAGTCTTGCGATGCTACAGACGTATGTTTCACTATAGCTTCCACTGGGTACAATGTCACTTTCACACTTTAACAAACCTTCCTACTATATCATTTTACTGTCTTTAACCAGCTATTAAATATTAAGTATTACAACATTTGTTTTCTATTTAGTTTGGAAGATCTTTTTAATGATATGATACAAATGAAATAAGGTTTTTGAATTTTAATTAATATTTGTGGACCTGCAGAAAGCCCCTGTAATACACCCCCCCCCCCTTGTCTTTGATACAGATATTGTATCCTAATCAGCAGAAAATGTGCTCTTTATTGTACACTATCAAAGAACAGAGGCTGTATTGTACACTGGCCATGGGTTAAGAAAGGTTATGTTGTCTACTAGCCACCAGATAACACTACCACACCAATAATGGGGACTGCGTTGTACACTAGCCGCCCGATAATGGGGACTGTATTGCTCACTAGCCACTAGAGATGCTCACTGACCCCCGTGAACTGGTTTTCATTTTGGATCTGGATTAGCTTTGTGTTTTGGCTTTTTGCAAAACCGCCCTCGTGTGTTTTGGATTGTTTAGCAAAAAATCCTAAAATGCGCTAAAATCACATAATTTTGCTCTTTTTTTTGTTCCTACATTATTATTAACCTCAATAACACTAATTTAAAGTCATTTGCAGTTAATTTTGACCACCTCACAGATCACAATATTATTTTCATACACTTTCAAACAAAGACTGCAGCGACCTGGCTGGATGGTAAGCGACAGAGCAATGACTCAAACACACGGCAGTTCCTACCACATCTAGGACACATTAGCACACAGAAGGGGCAGAAAATAAAAATGGGGGTCCATCCTCCCTTCTACCCCCCGCTATGTTGGATCTTAAAAAGGATTCCAAAACTCAAGAGATCCAAGATCCGACGACGTAATGATGAAGTTTTGCCTCGTTTTCAAATCCAAGGATGTGCGAATCTCGGTACTCGGATCTGCTAAGTTCGGGTATGTTCGGTTCTCGGGGAACCAAGCCTGAGCATCTCTACTTGCCACCTGATAATGGGGACTGTATTGTACACTAGCCATCCAATAATGGGGACTGTATTGTACACTAGCCATCCAATAATGGGGACTGTATTGTACGCTAGCCACCTGATAATGGGGGCTGTATTGTACACTAGTGACAAGAGAATGGGGGCTGTATTGTACATTTATTCTCTGCATAGGCCCTGCAAGGGGTCACTGTGGTGATATGTTATGTGGGTTGTGCTGGTATAATGTATGGGAGGCCATTATAATGTGGATCTGTGAATGAAACTGTGAGAACAGTAAGGATGGGAGTAGGGTCTCTATTGTCTTCTAATATGGAGATTTTGTACAAGGATGTGCATGGTGTGGATTTAGTTGTACTGCAATGAAATGCACCAGTAAAGTCTGTAATATGGGTCCTCTCTGCCACGCTATTCTGCACCTACTTACACTGATCCCTTCCCCCTTACTCAGTGATTTATTACTTGGTGACAGGTCTATAGATACTGGTAATGCTGCCCAGTGAGGGGAGCCGGTTATTACAGTAGTCATGGCAGACAGGCAGCCACTTGGAACGCCCCATCCGCTGTGTGTTGGGCGCTGTGTTCCTGAAGCTGGCCCAGGTCGTGGAATCTCTCCCCACACCACAGACACTTGTACTGCTGCTCTCTGTTGTGGACACTTTGGTGCTTGTTCAGATGCTCCCGCTGCTTAAAACTTTTGTCACACGACAGGCACTTGTAGGGTTTCTCCCCCGTGTGTACCCGCCGGTGTCTCTGAAGGTCTGATGCATATTTGAAACGTTTTTCACAGTCCGGGCACTTGAGAGGTTTGTCTCTGGCTGGGTCACAGCGATGCTGCACAAACTCCGAGGAGGAGAAGAAGCGCCGTTCACAGGCCGTACATCGCAGCGGCTTCTCTGAACAATGTGCGGCCTGGTGTTTCTGTAGGGCAGACGAGCGCTTGTAAGTCTTGTGACACACACTGCATTGGAACGGCCGCTCTGCACTGCTTTGTCCACACTTGTGTCTTAACAACTCCTGCGACTGGTTGAAGCCCCGCTGGCAAGCATTGCATTTGAAGATGCTCTCTGCCGCGTGTTGGTTATACACCATACCCTTATCACACAAAGTGCAGTTGTTGGGATCCTCGGTTTTGTGAGTGCGTCGATGTCTCATGAGTGCGTACTGTTGCTTAAAACTCATCTGACACAGGTCGCAGTGAAAGGGACGCTCCTCGCTGTGTGTCCGCTCATGCTGTCTCAGGTCAGATGGGCGACGAAAAGTCTTTTGACAGGCGGCGCACCGGAAGGGTCGCTCTCCTGCTGGCGTGCACGGGTGATGCAGTAACTGCGAAGATTCCTTAAATCGCAGCTGACATGTCTGGCACTGGAAGAGCTGCTCTCCAGCGTGGGCATACATGTGCCGTAAGAGGTGGGAACGATGCTTAAAGCTCTTCTCACATACTGTGCACTTGTAGGGGCGCTCGGAGCTGTGCGTCCGCTTGTGATGCACAAGGTGCGAGGACTGGCTGAAGCTCTTGTCGCACAGCGTGCACTTGTATGGTTTCTCCCCGGTGTGAATGCGCTCATGACGAGATAGTTCCGATAGGTGTTTGAATGGTTTGTGGCACAGGGTGCAATTGAAAGGTCGGTCATGTGAGTCATGCAATGACTGGGCAGTGGTGGTTAGGGGAGGGGGTCCAGTGGGTAAACAGGCTCTATCCGCATCCGGGGATTTATACGTTTTTTCACAGATAGAGCATTTTAGGGAACTCTCGTTATGGGCATTGTGGTGCTGGGCGAGTGAGGTCAGGAGCGAGAACCCCATTTTGCAGACACCACAAACAAAAGGTTTTTGCTCGACCTGTGTACACTGATGTTCCAGAAGCTCGGTTGCCTGATGAAAGATCTTCAGACACTGGGTGCATTGGAAGGAACGGTCCTGACTCACAGAGGACATGCACTGATGTTCCTGTGGGTTGGTGAGGTGAGAGAGGTCATGCCCACATAACCCACATTTGTGTAGGGGCTCGCTGGGTGGTAAGGGGGGATGCTGGACCCCAAGCTCTGGTTGTAGCAGAATACCATACACGGCACAGCCCAGTGGGTTCTCGGCAGAGCCTGGGTTGGGGTGCTCCCCGAGGGCGATGGGATGCTGTTGGGAAGGCTGCAATGAGGGCGGTGGGGCCTGTGCGGGAGGCCAGCCCTCTGACATGCTGGGGGAAAGGAAAAAGAAGGCTTCAGGGTTTGTGGTGCGTTGATGTCCGTTCCAGCAGAACAGTCATTCGGGGGATGTGTCTCCTGTGCAGAATGTCACTGCATTATTCAAAGGATACCTGGAAAGAGAACAAGAGTCTAAGCAGCTTCATGAAACACTCCACCAAGTATAATACATAGAAATGAGCCCTATGACATGGAAGGAACAAAATGTATATATTAAATATGAGACAAAACACCCCACATAGGGGTGCACAAGATGAACGTATGGGGGAACTGGAATCAGAGATTCTGAATTATTTTCATATAAGAAATGGAGATATCATTCATCAACAGTGTCCTATCTGTGAATGATAACAGGAGGTCGGCTCTTTGCTTCCAGGAATATATTCTGTGTGTATTATCATTTACGTTCACCTCTCTTGGTGCTTAATTCCTCAGATTTCTACACCGCTGGGCATTGAGGTCCCATTCCGGGACCCATCTCGACGTGATACAAACCTATTATTTCCCTATTACAGTTACCTGTACAATATGAAATGATTTAATAAGAGACACTTTTACAGCAATTATTTGACGGATAAGTAAAAAGAACAGAGCACGGTGGGAAATGGATCATGCAGCAGGGGTGCAGGCAGGCCCGGCGCTCCCATTAGGCACTAGCCTAGGGCGCTGTGGACCCTAGCACCGGCCCTGGGTGCAGGGCCTTTAATTCCCCATCCTTGGCTTCCAAATACATAAATGGCCGAGAATGGGCACTGGACTGGCGCTTCCTGGCACTACGCACTGGTTAATAAAATTGCTGATCTTCATTATTAATAAACTAGCAGCTCCCATTAGAGATCCTCCTCTCCAACAACTATTAAGGGGCGGTTCACAATCACCGAGTTGTACAGACACATGGATGACTTAGTGCCGTCATCCTCAGACCGGCTTACAGGCCATTCTACCATATGGATCAGATAGTTAGTTTCAAAACACAGACTCACACGCAGCCTTATCCAACTAAGTAATTCCCATCTATGATGATAATTGTAGTGTTCTTTAATTACCCTGACACCCATGTATGGGATTCCAACCACATAACGCCCTCCATTAACCCGACCCCAGAGACCTTCCATTCTCCTGCCCCCTTTACCCTCTATACCACCTTGTTGTTACATTATAAATGTGTTATTCTGGAGTATGTACTCCTCCTTTCTGCACAGATAGTTTACCATCTTTTTATTGTTTCTGGGGTGCTTTACTCAATAAGGTTATTATTATATTACTACAGTTATCTCCAGTTTTTCAGAATATGTCTAAGACTTTTGTTGCTATAAAGCAGTGTTGAACCCCAAACGCTATAATGTTTAATGTTTGTATCCTACTACTTATCGGATTGTCTTTCCATCTGTACTTCTTGTTCTTTCAATAAAAATTATATTGCAAAAAAAATAAAACTAAACTAGCAGCTCTTCAGTCAGCTGTCAGAAGACAGACGTGTGCTGGGGCAGACAGGGAGATTCTGCTCAGCTTCTGAGCATCTGTACAAATATCATATTATCACCTCATAACTGAAATAATATTGCAGTGTCAGGGTATTATAATGCCTATATATATAATATTCCAATTCCCAACACACACAGCATAGTATTATAATACATAAACACTGATCAGCCACAATATTAAAACCAACACCTAATATTGTTTAGGTCCACCTCGTGCCGCCAAAACAGCTCTGACCCGTCGAGGCATGGACTCCGCAAGACCTATGAAGGTGTCCTGTGGTATCTGGCACCAAGACGTTAGCAGCAGATCCTTTAAGTTTTGTAAGTTGCAAGGTGAGGCCTCCATGGCTCGGACTTGTTTTTTAAGCACATCCTAAAGATGTCAACACCTTGAACTCTTTTTCATGTTCCTCAAACCATTCCTGAACAATTCCTGCAGTGTGACAGGGGCATTATCCTGCTGAAAGAGGCCATCAGGGAATACCGCTGCCATGAAGGGTGTACTTGGTCTGCAGTAATGTTTAGGTAGGTGGTACGTGTCATAGTAACATTCACATGAATGTCAGGACCCAAGGATTCCCAGCAGAACATTGCCCAGAGCATCACACTGCCCCCGCCAGCTGCCTTCTACCCATAGTGCATCCTGGTGCCCTCTCTTACCCAGGTAAACGACGCACACGCACCCGGCCGTCCACATGATGTAAAAGAAAACATAATTCCTCAGACCAGGCCGCCTTCTTCCATTGCTCCATGGTCCAGTTCTGACGCTCACGTGCCCAGTGTAGGTTCTTTCTGCGGTGGACAGAGGTCAGCGTGGGCACTCAGACCAGTCTGCGACTACACAGCCTCATACGCAGCAAGCTGAGATGCTCTGTGTGATCTGACACCTCTCTATCACAGCCAGCAGTAACTTTACAGTAGTTTCTGTGGGATTTGACCAGACGGGCGCCTGCACTACCCACGTGCATCAATGACCCTGGGTGCCCATCACCCTGTCGTCAGTTCACCGGTTGTCCTTCCTTTGGACCACTTCTGGTAGGTACTAACCACTGCACACCGGGAACACCCCACAAGACCTGCCGTTTAGGAGATGCTCTGACCCAGCCATCACAATTTGGCACTTGTCACAGTCGCTCAGATCCTTACGTTGCCCATTTTTCCTGCTTCCAACAAATCAACTTCAAGAACGGACCGTTCACTTACTGCCTAATCCCACTTTTTGACATGTGCCATTGTAACCAGATAATCAATGTTACTCACTTAACTTGTCAGTGGTATTAATAATGTGACTGATCGGTGTACAACAACACAGTATAGAGGTACACACAGTATAGGGGTACTATAATACATATATAATATTCCTGTTCCACATATACATAGAATTGGGGTACTATAATACATATATAATATCCCAACTCCCCATACACATAGTACTGGGGTACTATAATACATATATAATATCCCAGCTCCCCATAGACACAGTATAGAGGTACTATAATACATATATAATATCCCAGCTCCCCATAGACACAGTATAGGGGTACTATAATACATATATAATATCCCAGCTCCCCATACACACAGTATAGAGGTACTATAATACATATATAATATCCCAGTTCTCTATACACACAGTATAGAGGTACTATAATACATATATAATATCCCAGCTCTCCATACACATAGTATAGAGGTACTATACTACATATATAATATCCCAGCTCCCCATACACATAGTATAGGGGTACTATAATACATATATAATATCCCAGCTCCCCATACACATAGTATAGGGGTACTATAATACATATATAATATCCCAGCTCCCCATACACATAGTATAGGGGTACTATAATACATATATAATATCCCAGCTTCCCAAACAAATAGTATAGGGGTACTATACTACATATATAATATCCCAGATCCCCATAGACACAGTATAGGGGTACTATAATACATATATAATATTCCAGCTCTCCATACACATAGTATAGAGGTACTATAATACATTTATAATATCCCAGCATCCCATACACATAATATAGAGGTACTATACTACATATATAATATCCCAGCTCCCCATACACACAGTATAGGGGTACTATAATGCATATATAATATCCCAGCTCCCTATACACACAGTATAGAGGTACTATAATATATATATAATATCCCAGCTCTCCATAGACACAGTATAGGGGTATTATAATACATATATAATATCCCAGCTCCCCATACACACAGTATAGGGGTACTATACTACATATATAATATCCCAGCTCTCCATAGACACAGTACAGGGGTACTGTAATACATATATAATGTCCCAGCTCCCTATACACACAGTATAGAGGTACTATAATACATATATAATATCCCAGCTCTCCATAGACACAGTATAGGGGTATTATAATACATATATAATATCCCAGCTCCCCATACACACAGTATAGGGGTACTATACTACATATATAATATCCCAGCTCTCCATAGACACAGTACAGGGGTACTGTAATACATATATAATGTCCCAGCTCCCCATACACACAGCATAGAGGTACTATAATACATATATAATATCCCAGCTCCCCATACACACAGTATAGGGGTACTATAATGCATATATAATATCCCAGCTCCCTATACACACAGTATAGAGGGACTATAATACATATATAATATCCCAGCTCTCCATAGACACAGTATAGGGGTATTATAATACATATATAATATCCCAGCTCCCCATACATACAGTATAGGGGTACTATACTACATATATAATATCCCAACTCTCCATAGACACAGTACAGGGGTACTGTAATACATATATAATGTCCCAGCTCCCCATACACACAGCATAGAGGTACTATAATACATATATAATATCCTAGCTCCCCATACACATAGTATTGGGGTACTATAAAACATTTATAATATCCCAGCTCTCCATACACATAGTATAGAGGTACTATACTACATATATAATATCCCAGCTCCCCATACACACAGTATAGGGGTACTATAATGCATATATAATATCCCAGCTCTCCATAGACACAGTACAGGGGTACTGTAATACATATATAATATCCCAGCTCCCCATACACATAGTATAGGGGTACTATAATACATATATAATATCCCAGCTCCCCATACACATAGTATAGGGGTACTATAATACATATATAATATCCTAGCTCCCCATACACATAGTATAGGGGTACTATAATACATATATAATATCCCAACTCTCCATAGACACAGTACAGGGGTACTATAATACATTTATAATATCCCAGCTCCCCATACACATAGTATAGGGGTACTATAATACATATATAATATACCAGCTCCCCATATACATAGTATAGGGGTACTATAATGCATATATAATATCCCAGCTCCCCATACACATAGTATAGGGGTACTATAATACATATATAA
This sequence comes from Mixophyes australis, assembly GCA_036250195.1. Lineage (NCBI taxonomy): Eukaryota > Metazoa > Chordata > Amphibia > Anura > Limnodynastidae > Mixophyes > Mixophyes australis. The sequence continues at coordinate 959,144 of JAVHZZ010000010.1, forward strand.
TATCCCAGCTCCCCATACACATAGTATAGGGGTACTATAATACATATATAATATCCTAGCTCCCCATACATATAGTATAGGGGTACTATAATACATATATAATATCCTAGCTCCCCATACACATAGTATAGAGGTAATATAATACATATATAATATCCCAGCTCCCCATACGCATAGTATAGGGGTACTATAATACATATATAATATCCCAGCTCCCCATACACATAGTATAGGGGTACTATAATACATATATAATATCCCAGCTCCCCATACACATAGTATAGGGGTACTATAATACATATATAATATCCTAGCTCCCCATACATATAGTATAGGGGTACTATAATACATATATAATATCCTAGCTCCCCATACACATAGTATAGAGGTAATATAATACATATATAATATCCCAGCTCCCCATACGCATAGTATAGGGGTACTATAATACATATATAATATCCCAGCTCCCCATACACATAGTATAGAGGTACTATAATACATTTATAATATCCCAGCTCCCCATCGACACAGTACTGGGGTACTATAATACATATATAATATCCCAGCTCTCCATAGACACAGTATAGGGGTACTATAATACATATATAATATCCCCGTTCTCCATACACATAGTATAGTGGTACTATAATACAGATATAATATCCCAGCTCCCTATACACATAGTATAGGGGTACTATACTACATATATAATATCCCAGCTCCACATACACATAGTATAGGGGTACTATAATACATACGGTATATAATATCCGAGCTCCCCATAAATATAGTATAGGGGTACTATAATACATATATAATATCCTAGCTCCCCATACACATAGTATAGGGGTACTATAATACATATATAATATCCGAGCTCCCCATACACATAGTATAGGGGTACTATAATACATATATAATATCCCAGCTCCCCATCGACACAGTATTGGGGTATTATAATACATATATAATATCCCAGCTCTCCATAGACACAGTACAGGGGTACTATAATACATATATAATATCCCCGCTCTCCATAGAAACAGTATTGGGGTACTATAATACATATATAATATCCCAGCTCTCCATACACATAGTATAGGAGGTACTATAATACATTTATAATATCCCAGCTCCCCATAGACACAGTATTGGGGTACTAAAATACATATATAATATCCCAGCTCTCCATAGACACAGTATAGGGGTACTATAATACATATATAATATCCCAGCTCCCCATACACACAGTATAGAGGAACTATAATACATATATAATATCCTAGCTCCCCATACACATAGTATAGAGGTACTATAATACATTTATAATATCCCAGCTCCCCATCGACACAGTATTGGGGTACTATAATACATTTATAATATCCCAGCTCCCCATACACATAGTATAGAGGTACTATAATACATTTATAATATCCCAGCTCCTCATCGACACAGTATTGGGGTACTATAATCCATATATAATATCCCAGCTACCCATACACAAAGTATTGGGGTACTAGAATACATATATAATATCCCAGCTCCCCATACACACAGTATAGAGGTACTATAATACATTTATAATATCCCAGCTCTCCATAGACACAGTACAGGGGTACTGTAATACATATATAATATCCCAGCTCCCCATACACACAGTATAGAGGTACTATAATACATATATAATATCCCAGCTCCCCATACACATAGTATTGGGGTACTATAAAACATTTATAATATCCCAGCTCCCCATACACATAGTATAGGGGTACTATAATACATATATAATATCCCAGCTCCCCATACACATAGTATAGGGGTACTATAATACATTTATAATATCCCAGCTCCCCATACACATAGTATAGGGGTACTATAATACATTTATAATATCCCAGCTCCCCATACACATAGTATAGGGGTACTATAATACATATATAATATCCCAGCTCCCCATACACATAGTATAGGGGTACTATAATACATATATAATATCCCAGCTCCCCATACGCATAGTATAGGGGTACTATAATACATATATAATATCCCAGCTCCCCATACACATAGTATAGAGGTACTATAATACATTTATAATATCCCAGCTCCCCATCGACACAGTATTGGGGTACTAGAATACATATATAATATCCCAGCTCTCCATACACACAGTATAGAGGTACTATAATACATATATAATATCCCAGCTCTCCATAGACACAGTACAGGGGTACTGTAATACATATATAATATCCCCGTTCTCCATAGAAACAGTATTGGGGTACTATAATACATATATAATATCCCAGCTCTCCATACACATAGTATAGGAGGTACTATAGTACATTTATAATATCCCAGCTACCCATACACAAAGTATTGGGGTACTAGAATACATATAAAATATCCCAGCTCCCCATACACACAGTATAGAGGTACTATAATACATATATAATATCCCAGCTCTCCATAGACACAGTACAGGGGTACTGTAATACATATATAATATCCCAGCTCCCCATACACATAGTATAGAGGTACTATAATACAGATATAATATCCCAGCTCCCTATACACATAGTATAGGGGTACTATACTACATATATAATATCCCAGCTCCCCATACACATACTATAGGGGTACTATAATACATATATAATATCCTAGCTCCCCATACATATAGTATAGGCGTATTATAATACATATATAATATCCCAGCTCCCCATACACATAGTATAGGGGTACTATAATACATATATAATATCCCAGCTCCCCATACACAAAGTATAGAGGTACTATAATACATATATAATATCCCAGCTCCCCATTGACACAGTATTGGGGTATTATAATACATTTATAATATCCCAGCTCCCCATACACATAGTATAGGGGTACTATAATACATTTATAATATCCCAGCTCTCCATACACATAGTATAGGAGGTACTATAATACATTTATAATATCCCAGCTACCCATACACAAAGTATTGGGGTACTAGAATACATATATAATATCCCAGCTCCCCATACACACAGTATAGAGGTACTATAATACATATATAATATCCCAGCTCTCCATAGACACAGTACAGGGGTACTGTAATACATATATAATATCCCAGCTCCCCATACACATAGTATAGGGGTACTACAATACATATATAATATCCCAGCTCCCCATACACATAGTATTGGGGTACTATAATACATTTATAATATCCCAGCTCCCCATACACATAGTATAGGGGTACTATAATACATATATAAAATCCCAGCTCCCCATACACATAGTATAACGGTACTATAATACATATATAATATCCCAGCTCCCCATACACATAGTATAGGGGTACTATAATAAATTTATAATATCCCAGCTCCCCATACACATAGTATAGGGGTACTATAATACATTTATAATATCCCAGCTCCCCATACACATAGTATAGGGGTACTATAATACATTTATAATATCCCAGCTCCCCATACACATAGTATAGGGGTACTATAATACATATATAATATCCCAGCTCCCCAAACACATAGTATAGGGGTACTATAATACATATATAATATCCCAGCTCCCCATACACATAGTATAGGGGTACTATAATACATATATAATATCCCAGCTCCCCATACACATAGTATAGAGGTACTATAATACAGATATAATATCCCAGCTCCCTATACACATAGTATAGGGGAACTATACTACATATATAATATCCCAGCTCCCCATACACATAGTATAGGGGTACTATAATACATATATAATATCCTAGCTCCCCATACACATAGTATAGGGGTACTATAATACATATATAATATGCTAGCTCCCCATACATATAGTATAGGGGTACTATAATACATATATAATATCCCAGCTCCCCATACACATAGTATAGAGGTACTATAATACATTTATAATATCCCAGCTCCCCATACACATAGTATTGGGGTACTATAATACATATATAATATCCCAGCTCTCCATACACATAGTATAGGAGGTAATATAATACATTTATAATATCCCAGCTACCCATACACAAAGTATTGGGGTACTAGAATACATATAGAATATCCCAGCTCCCCATACACACAGTATAGAGGTACTATAATACATATATAATATCCTAGCTCCCCATACACATAGTATAGAGGTACTATAATACATTTATAATATCCCAGCTCCCCATCGACACAGTATTGGGGTACTATAATACATTTATAATATCCCAGCTCCCCATACACATAGTATAGAGGTACTATAATACATTTATAATATCCCAGCTCCTCATCGACACAGTATTGGGGTACTATAATCCATATATAATATCCCAGCTACCCATACACAAAGTATTGGGGTACTAGAATACATATATAATATCCCAGCTCCCCATACACACAGTATAGAGGTACTATAATACATTTATAATATCCCAGCTCTCCATAGACACAGTACAGGGGTACTGTAATACATATATAATAACCCAGCTCCCCATACACACAGTATAGAGGTACTATAATACATATATAATATCCCAGCTCCCCATACATATAGTATTGGGGTACTATAATACATTTATAATATCCCAGCTCCCCATACACATAGTATAGGGGTACTATAATACATATATAATATCCCAGCTCCCCATACACATAGTATAGGGGTACTATAATACATATATAATATCCCAGCTCTCCATAGACACAGTACAGGGGTACTGTAATACATATATAATATCCCAGCTCCCCATACACACAGTATAGAGGTACTGTAATACATATATAATATCCCAGCTCCCCATACACATAGTATTGGGGTACTATAATACATTTATAATATCCCAGCTCCCCATACACATAGTATAGGGGTACTATAATACATATATAATATCCCAGCTCCCCATACACATAGTATAGGGGTACTATAATACATATATAATATCCCAGCTCCCCATACACATAGTATAGGGGTACTATAATACATTTATAATATCCCAGCTCCCCATACACATAGTATAGGGGTACTATAATACATTTATAATATCCCAGCTCCCCATACACATAGTATAGGGGTACTATAATACATATATAATATCCCAGCTCTCCATAGACACAGTACAGGGGTACTGTAATACATATATAATATCCCCGTTCTCCATAGAAACAGTATTGGGGTACTATAATACATATATAATATCCCAGCTCTCCATACACATAGTATAGGAGGTACTATAATACATTTATAATATCCCAGCTTCCCATACGCATAGTATAGGGGTACTATAATACATATATAATATCCCAGCTCCCCATACACATAGTATAGGGGTACTATAATACATATATAATATCCCAGCTCCCCATACACATAGTATAGGGGTATTATAATACATATATAATATCCCAGCTCAACATACGCATAGTATAGGGGTACTATAATACATATATAATATCCCAGCTCCCCATACACATAGTATAGAGGTACTATAATACATTTATAATATCCCAGCTCCCCATCGACACAGTATTGGGGTACTATAATACATATATAATATCCCAGCTACCCATACACAAAGTATTGGGGTACTATAATACATATATAATATCCCCGTTCTCCATAGAAACAGTATTGGGGTACTATAATACATATATAATATCCCAGCTCTCCATACACATAGTATAGAAGGTAATATAATACATTTATAATATCCCAGCTACCCATACACATAGTATAGGAGGTACTATAATACATTTATAATATCCCAGCTACCCATACACAAAGTATTGGGGTACTAGAATACATATATAATATCCCAGCTCCCCATACACACAGTATAGAGGTACTATAATACATATATAATATCCCAGCTCTCCATAGACACAGTACAGGGGTACTGTAATACATATATAATATCCCAGCTCCCCATACACATAGTATAGGGGTACTACAATACATATATAATATCCCAGCTCCCCATACACATAGTATTGGGGTACTATAATACATTTATAATATCCCAGCTCCCCATACACATAGTATAGGGGTACTATAATACATATATAAAATCCCAGCTCCCCATACACATAGTATAACGGTACTATAATACATATATAATATCCCAGCTCCCCATACACATAGTATAGGGGTACTATAATAAATTTATAATATCCCAGCTCCCCATACACATAGTATAGGGGTACTATAATACATTTATAATATCCCAGCTCCCCATACACATAGTATAGGGGTACTATAATACATTTATAATATCCCAGCTCCCCATACACATAGTATAGGGGTACTATAATACATATATAATATCCCAGCTCCCCAAACACATAGTATAGGGGTACTATAATACATATATAATATCCCAGCTCCCCATACACATAGTATAGGGGTACTATAATACATATATAATATCCCAGCTCCCCATACACATAGTATAGAGGTACTATAATACAGATATAATATCCCAGCTCCCTATACACATAGTATAGGGGAACTATACTACATATATAATATCCCAGCTCCCCATACACATAGTATAGGGGTACTATAATACATATATAATATCCTAGCTCCCCATACACATAGTATAGGGGTACTATAATACATATATAATATGCTAGCTCCCCATACATATAGTATAGGGGTACTATAATACATATATAATATCCCAGCTCCCCATACACATAGTATAGAGGTACTATAATACATTTATAATATCCCAGCTCCCCATACACATAGTATTGGGGTACTATAATACATATATAATATCCCAGCTCTCCATACACATAGTATAGGAGGTAATATAATACATTTATAATATCCCAGCTACCCATACACAAAGTATTGGGGTACTAGAATACATATAGAATATCCCAGCTCCCCATACACACAGTATAGAGGTACTATAATACATATATAATATCCTAGCTCCCCATACACATAGTATAGAGGTACTATAATACATTTATAATATCCCAGCTCCCCATCGACACAGTATTGGGGTACTATAATACATTTATAATATCCCAGCTCCCCATACACATAGTATAGAGGTACTATAATACATTTATAATATCCCAGCTCCCCATACACATAGTATAGGGGTACTATAATACATTTATAATATCCCAGCTCCCCATACACATAGTATAGGGGTACTATAATACATATATAATATCCCAGCTCTCCATAGACACAGTACAGGGGTACTGTAATACATATATAATATCCCCGTTCTCCATAGAAACAGTATTGGGGTACTATAATACATATATAATATCCCAGCTCTCCATACACATAGTATAGGAGGTACTATAATACATTTATAATATCCCAGCTTCCCATACGCATAGTATAGGGGTACTATAATACATATATAATATCCCAGCTCCCCATACACATAGTATAGGGGTACTATAATACATATATAATATCCCAGCTCCCCATACACATAGTATAGGGGTATTATAATACATATATAATATCCCAGCTCAACATACGCATAGTATAGGGGTACTATAATACATATATAATATCCCAGCTCCCCATACACATAGTATAGAGGTACTATAATACATTTATAATATCCCAGCTCCCCATCGACACAGTATTGGGGTACTATAATACATATATAATATCCCAGCTACCCATACACAAAGTATTGGGGTACTATAATACATATATAATATCCCCGTTCTCCATAGAAACAGTATTGGGGTACTATAATACATATATAATATCCCAGCTCTCCATACACATAGTATAGAAGGTAATATAATACATTTATAATATCCCAGCTACCCATACACAAAGTATTGGGGTACTAGAATACATATATAATATCCCAGCTCCCCATACACACAGTATAGAGGTACTATAATACATATATAATATCCCAGCTCTCCATAGACACAGTACAGGGGTACTGGAATACATATATAATATCCCAGCTCCCCATACACACAGTATAGAGGTACTATAATACATATATATTATAACAGCTCCCCATACACATAGTATTGGGGTACTATAAAACATTTATAATATCCCAGCTCCCCATACACATAGTATAGGGGTACTATAATACATATATAATATTCCAGCTCCCCATACACATAGTATAGGGGTACTATAATACATATATATTATCCCAGCTACCCATACACATAGTATAGGGGTACTACAATACATATATAATATCCCAGCTCCCCATACACATAGTATAGAGGTACTATAATACAGATATAATATCCCAGCTCCCTATACACCTAGTATAGGGGTACTATACTACATATATAATATCCAAGCTCCCTATACACATAGTATAGGGGTACTATAATACATATATAATATCCTAGCTCCCTATATACATAGTATAGGGGTACTATAATACATATATAATATCCTAGCTCCCCATACACATAGTATAGGGGTACTATAATACATATATAATATCCTAGCTCCCCATACACATAGTATAGGGGTACTATAATACATATATAATATCCCAGCTCCCCATACACATAGTATAGGGGTACTATAATACATATATAATATCCCAGCTCTCCATAAACACAGTATAGGGGTACTATAATAAATATATAATATCCCAGCTTTTTTATAGACACAGTATAGGGGTACTATAATACATATATAATATCCCAGCTCTCCATAGACACAGTACAGGGGTACTATAATACATATATAATATCCCAGCTCTCCATAGACACAGTATTGGGGTACTATAATACATATATAATATCCCAGCTCTCCATACACATAGTATGGAGGTACTATAATACATTTATAATATCCCAGCTCCCCATACACATAGTATAGAGGTACTATAATACATATATAATTTCCCAGCTCCCCATACACATAGTATAGGGGTACTATACTACATATATAATATCCCTGTTCTCCATATACATAGTATTGGGGTACTATAATACATATATTATATCCCAACTCCCCATACACATAGTATTGGGGTACTATAATACAGATATAATATCCAAGCTCCCCATACACACAGTATAGGGGTACTATAATACATATAGAATATCCCAGCTCTTCATAGACACAGTATAGGGGTACTATAATACATATATAATATCCCAGCTCCACATACACACAGTATAGGGGTACTATAATATATATATATAATATCCCAGCTCCCCATACACACAGTATAGGGGTACTATAATACATATATAATATCCCAGCTCCCCATACACATAGTATAGTGGTACTATAATACATATATAATATCCCAGCTCCCCATACACAAAGTATAGAGGTACTATAATACATTTATAATATCCCAGCTCCCCATCGACACAGTATTGGGGTATTATAATACATATATAATATCCCAGCTATCCATAGACACAGTATAGAGGTACTATAATACATTTATAATATCCCAGCTCCCCATCGACACAGTATTGGGGTACTATAATACATTTATAATATCCCAGCTCCCCATACACATAGTATAGGAGGTACTATAATACATTTATAATATCCCAGCTCCCCATAGACACAGTATTGGGGTACTAAAATACATATATAATATCCCAGCTCTCCATAGACACAGTATAGAGGTACTATAATACATTTATAATATCCCAGCTCCTCATCGACACAGTATTGGGGTACTATAATACATATATAATATCCCAGCTACCCATACACAAAGTATTGGGGTACTAGAATACATATATAATATCCCAGCTCCCCATACACACAGTATAGAGGTACTATAATACATATATAATATCCCAGCTCCCCATACACATAGTATTGGGGTACTATAAAACATTTATAATATCCCAGCTCCCCATACACATAGTATAGGGGTAATATAATACATATATAATATCCCAGCTCCCCATACACATAGTATAGGGGTACTATAATACATATATAATATCCCAGCTCCCCATACACATAGTATAGGGGTACTATAATACATATATAATATCCCAGCTCCCCATACACATAGTATAGAGGTACTATAATACAGATATAATATCCCAGCTCCCTATAAACCTAGTATAGGGGTACTATACTACATATATAATATCCAAGCTCCCCATACACATAGTATAGGGGTACTATACTACATATATAATATCCCAGCTCTCCATAGACACAGTATAGGGATATTATAATACATATATAATATCCCAGCTCCCCATACACACAGTATAGGGGTACTACAATACATATATAATATCCCAGCTCTCCATACACACAGTATAGGGGTACTATAATAAATATATAATATCCCAGCTTTTTTATAGACACAGTATAGGGGTACTATAATACATATATAATATCCCAGATCCCCATAGACACAGTATAGGGGTACTATAATACATATATAATATCCCAGATCCCCATAGACACAGTATAGGGGTAATATAATACATATATAATATCCCAGCTCTCCATAGACACAGTACAGGGGTACTATAATACATATATAATATCCCAGCTCTCCATAGACACAGTATTGGGGTACTATAATACATATATAATATCCCAGCTCTCCATACACATAGTATGGAGGTACTATAATACATTTATAATATCCCAGCTCCCCATACACATAGTATAGAGGTACTATAATACATTTATAATATCCCAGCTCTCCATAGACATAGTATAGGGGTACTATAATACATATATAATTTCCCAGCTCCCCATACACATAGTATAGGAGGTACTATGATACATTTATAATATCCTAGCTCTCCATAGAAACAGTATTGGGGTACTATAATACATATATAATATCCCAGCTCTCCATACACATAGTATAGGAGGTACTATGATATATTTATAATATCCCAGCTCCCCATAGACACAGTATTGGGGTACTATAATACATATATAATATCCCAGCTCCCCATACACACAGTATAGAGGTACTATAATACATATATAATATCCTAGCTCCCCATACACAGTAGTATAGAGGTACTATAATACATTTATAATATCCCAGCTCCCCATACACATAGTATAGGAGGTACTATAATACATTTATAATATCCCAGCTCCCCATAGACACAGTATTGGGGTACTAAAATACATATATAATATCCCAGCTCCCCATAGACACAGTATTGGGGTACTAAAATACATTTATAATATCCCAGCTCTCCATAGACACAGTATAGAGGTACTATACTACATATATAATATCCCTGTTCTCCATATACATAGTATTGGGGTACTATAATACATATATTATATCCCAACTCCCCATACACATAGTATTGGGGTACTATAATACAGATATAATATCCAAGCTCCCCATACACACAGTATAGGGGTACTATAATACATATAGAATATCCCAGCTCTTCATAGACACAGTATAGGGGTACTATAATACATATATAATATCCCAGCTCCACATACAAACAGTATAGGGGTACTATAATATATATATATATAATATCCCAGCTCCCCATACACACAGTACAGGGGTACTATAATACATATATAATATCCCAGCTCCCCATACACATAGTATAGTGGTACTATAATACATATATAATATCCCAGCTCCCCATACACAAAGTATAGAGGTACTATAATACATTTATAATATCCCAGCTCCCCATCGACACAGTATTGGGGTATTATAATACATATATAATATCCCAGCTATCCATAGACACAGTACAGGGGTACTAAAATACATATATAATATCCCAGCTCAACATAGACACAGTATAGAGGTACTATAATACATTTATAATATCCCAGCTCCCCATCAACACAGTATTGGGGTACTATAATACATTTATAATATCCCAGCTCCCCATACACATAGTATAGTGGTACTATAATACATATATAATATCCCAGCTCCCCATACACAAAGTATAGAGGTACTATAATACATTTATAATATCCCAGCTCCCCATCGACACAGTATTGGGGTATTATAATACATATATAATATCCCAGCTATCCATAGACACAGTACAGGGGTACTAAAATACATATATAATATCCCAGCTCAACATAGACACAGTATAGAGGTACTATAATACATTTATAATATCCCAGCTCCCCATCGACACAGTATTGGGGTACTATAATATATTTATAATATCCCAGCTCCCCATACACATAGTATAGGAGGTACTATAATACATTTATAATATCCCAGCTCCCCATAGACACAGTATTGGGGTACTAAAATACATATATAATATCCCAGCTCTCCATAGACACAGTATAGAGGTACTATAATACATTTATAATATCCCAGCTCCTCATCGACACATTATTGGGGTACTATAATACATATATAATATCCCAGCTACCCATACACAAAGTATTGGGGTACTAGAATACATATATAATATCCCAGCTCCCCATACACACAGTATAGAGGTACTATAACACATATATAATATCCCAGCTCCCCATACACATAGTATTGGGGTACTATAAAACATTTATAATATCCCAGCTCCCCATACACATAGTATAGGGGTACTATAATACATATATAATATCCCAGCTCCCCATACACATAGTATAGGGGTACTATAATACATATATAATATCCCAGCTCCCCATACACATAGTATAGGGGTACTATAATACATATATAATATCCTAGCTCCCCATACACATAGTATAGAGGTACTATAATACAGATATAATATCCCAGCTCCCTATACACCTAGTATAGGGGTACTATACTACATATATAATATCCAAGCTCCCCATACACATAGTATAGGGGTACTATAATACATATATAATATCCTAGCTCCCCATACACATAGTATAGGGGTACTATAATACATATATAATGTCCTAGCTCCCCATACACATAGTATAGGGGTACTATAATACATATATAATATCCCAGCTCCCCATACACATAGTATAGAGGTACTATAATACATTTATAATATGCCAGCTCCCCATCGACACAGTATTAGGGTACTATAATACATATATAATATCCCAGCTCTCCATAGACACAGTACAAGGGTACTATAATACATATATAATATCCCAGCTCTCCATAGAAACAGTACTGGGGTACTATAATACATATATAATATCCCCGTTCTCCATAGAAACAGTATTGAGGTACTATAATACATATATAATATCCCAGCTCTCCATACACATAGTATAGGAGGTACTATAATACATTTATAATATCCCAGCTACCCATACACAAAGTATTGGGGTACTAGAATACATATATAATATCCCAGCTCCCCATACACACAGTATAGGGGTACTATAATACATATATAATATCCCAGCTCCCCATACACATAGTATTGGGGTGCTATAAAACATTTATAATATCCCAGCTCCCCATACACATAGTATAGAGGTACTATAATACATATATAATATCCCAGCTCCCCAAACACATAGTATAGGGGTACTATAATACATATATAATATCCCAGCTCCCCATACACATAGTATAGGGGTACTATAATACATATATAATATCCCAGCTCCCCATACACATAATATAGAGGTACTATAATACATATATAATATCCCAGCTCCCCATACACATAGTATTGGGGTGCTATAAAACATTTATAATATCCCAGCTCCCCATACACATAGTATAGGGGTACTATAATACATATATAATATCCCAGCTCCCCATACACATAGTATAGGTGTACTATAATACATATATAATATCCCAGCTCCCCATACACATAGTATAGGGGGACTACAATACATATATAATATCTCAGCTCTCCATATACATAGTATAGAGGTACTATACTACATATACAATATCCCAGCTCCCCATACACATAGTATAGGGGTACTATAATACATTTATAATATCCCAGCTCCCCATACACATAGTATAGGGGTACTATAATACATATATAATATCCCAGCTCCCCATACACATAGTATAGGGGAACTAAAATACATATATAATATCCCAGCTCCCCATACACACAGTATAGGAGTACTACAATACATATATAATATCCCAGCTCCCCATACACACAGTATAGGGGTACTACAATACATATATAATATCCCAGCTACCCATACACACAGTATAGCGGTACTACAATACATATATAATATCCCAGCTCCCCATACACATAGTATAGGGGTACTATAATACATATATAATATTCCAGCTCCCCATACACATAGTATAGGGGTACTACAATACATATATAATATCTCAGCTCTCAATATACATAGTATAGGGGTACTATACTACATATATAATATCCCAGCTCCCCATACACATAGTATAGGGGTACTATAATACATATATAATATCCCAGCTCCCCATACACATAGTATAGGGGTACTATAATACATATATAATATCCCAGCTCCCCATACACATAGTATAGGGGTACTATATTACATATATAATATCCCAGCTCTCCATAGACACAGTATAAGGGTACTATACTACATATATAATATCCCAGCTCCCCATACACATAGTATAGGGGTACTATAATACATATATAATATCCTAGCTCCCCATACACATAGTATAGAGGTACTATAATACATATATAATTTCCTAGCTCCCCATACATATAGTATAGGGGTACTATAATACATATATAATATCCTAGCTCCCCATACATATAGTATAGGGGTACTATAATACATATATAATATCCCAGCTCCCCATACACATAGTATAGGGGTACTATATTACATATATAATATCCCAGCTCTCCATAGACACAGTATAGGGGTACTATACTACATATATAATATCCCAGCTCCCCATACATATAGTATAGGGGTACTATAATACATATATAATATCCCAGCTCCCCATACACATAGTATAGGGGTACTATAATACATATATAATATCCCAGCTCCCCATACACATAGTATAGGGGTACTATAATACAGATATAATATCCCAGCTCCCCATACACATAGTATAGGGGTACTATATTACATATATAATATCCCAGCTCTCCATAGACACAGTATAAGGGTACTATACTACATATATAATATCCCAGCTCTCCATATACATAGTATAGAGGTACTATACTACATATACAATATCCCAGCTCCCCATACACATAGTATAGGGGTACTATAATACATATATAATATCCCAGCTCCCCATACACATAGTATAGGGGTACTATAATACATATATAATATCCCAGCTCCTCTTACACACAGTATAGAGGTACTATAATACATATATAATATCCCAGCTCCCCATACACATAGTATAGGGGTACTATAATACAGATATAATATCCCAGCTCCCTCTACACACAGTATAATACATATATAATAACCACATACATATGTACTATATATAATATTCCAGGACTGTGGATGTGACAGCCGGATACACAGCTACAGAGTGGAGACAGTGATACAGACACACCTATGGCCACATAGATATATATATTATATACCTGACAGGCGGAGGGGACACATCTGGATTAGGCCTCACGCCGGGGACTTTCCTGAGGTCGGAGCCGCCCCCGCTGCCCGTTACCTGTGTAGCAGTGAGGACCGGCGGGGCCTGCAGGGAGGAGGAGGAGACCGCGGATCCGGCCAGCGGCGGCTCCGGGAACGGTGTGACTGTGGGAGGAGCGAGGACAGCTGCCCCCTACCGGCGGGAGAACCGGGGAGGAGAGGCCGCATCCATGGAGAGAGGATGGAGAGGATACAGGGGGGGACGGAGAGAGGATACAGGGGGGGACGGAGAGAGGATACAGGGGGGGACGGAGAGAGGATACAGGGGGGGACGGAGAGAGGATACAGGGGGGACGGAGGGAAGATGGAAATAGGATACAGGGGGGGACCTATAGAGGATACAGGGGTGGACCTATAGAGGATACAGGGGGGGACCTATAGAGGATACAGGGGGGGACGGAGGGAGGATACAGGGGGGACGGTGGGAGGATGGAGAGGGGATACAGGGGGGGACGGAGGGAGGATACAGGGGGGGGGAGAGAGGATGGAGAGGGGATACGGGGGGGACGGATAGGGGATGGAGAGGGGATACAGGGGGGGACAGAGAGAGGATACAGGGGGGGACGGAGAGAGGATACAGGGGAGACAGAACATGGAGAGAAGAGACAGAGGATGGAGAGAAGAGACATGGATGGAGGGGAGATGGAAATAGGATACAGGGGGGGACCTATAGAGGATACAGGGGGGGACGGAGGGAGGATACAAGGAGGATGGAGAGGGGATACAGGGGGGGACGGAGGGAGGATACTGGGGGGACTGAGGGAGGATGGAGAGGGGATACAGGGGGGACGGAGAGAGGATACAGGGGAGGACGGAGAGAGGATGGAGAGGGGATACAGGGGAGGATGGAGAGGGGATACAGGGGGGGACGGAGAGAGGATACAGGGGGGACGGAGGGGAGATGGAAATAGGATACAGGGGGGGACCTATAGAGGATACAGGGGGGGACGGAGGGAGGATGGAGAGGGGATACAGGGGGGGAGGGAGGATACAGGGGGGGAGAGGGCATACGGGGGGGGAGAGGGGATACGGGGGGGACGGAGAGGGGATACAGGGGGGATGGAGAGGGGATACAGGGGGGGACGGAGAGAGGATACAGGGGGGGACGGAGGGAGGATGGAGAGGGGATACAGGGGGGATGGAGGGGAGATGGAAATAGGATACAGGGGGGGGGGACCTATAGAGGATACAGGGGGGGACGGAGGGAGGATACAAAGGAGGATGGAGAGGGGATACAGGGGGGGACGGAGGGAGGATACAGGGGGGACTGAGGGAGAATGGAGAGGGGGTACAGGGGGGACGGAGGGGGGAGAGGGTACAGGGGGGCGGGATAGAAGATACAGGGGGGGAGGATGGAGAGAGGATACAAGGGGAGACGGATAAAGGATACAGGGTGGATGGAGGGAGGATACAGGGGGGGACGGAGGGAGGATGGAGAGGGGATACAGGAGGGGGGGAGAGGGTACAGGGGGGGACGGATAGAAGATAAGGGGGGAGGATAGAGAGAGGATACAGGGGGGGACGGATATAGGATACAGGGTGGATGGAGGGAGGATACAGGGGGGGAACGGAGGGAGGATACAGGGGGGGAACGGAGGGAGGATACAGGGGGGACAGAGGAAGGATGGCAATGGGATACAGGGGGGACAGAGGGAGGATACAGTGGGATGTAGAGAGTATACAGGGGGGATGGAGAGAGGATACAGGGGGGGCGGAGGGAGGATACAAGGTGGATAGAGGGAGGATACAGGGGGGGACAGCCAGGATGGCAATAGGATACAGGGGGGACTAAGGGAGGATACAGGGGGGACGGAGGGAAAGTGGAGAGAGGATACAGGGGGGGATTGAGGGAGTATGAAGAGAGGATACCGAGGGAGAAAGGAGAGAGGATAAAGAGAAACAGAGTGAGGATGGGGAGAGGGGATAAAGGGGACAGAGGGAGGACGGAGACAGAATACAGGGGGGGGGACAGAAGGAGGACGAAGAGAGGATGGAAAAAAGATGCAGGGGGATAGAGGAAGGACAGAGAGAGGATACAGGGGGGACAGAGGGAGGATGGAGAGAGGATACAGCGGGGACAGAGGGAGGATGGAGAGAGGATACAGAGGGAGGATGGAGAGGGGATACAATGGGGGCGGAGGGAGGATGGAGAGGGGATACAATGGGGGGCGGAGGGAGGATGGAGAGAGAGAGGATGGAGAGAGGATACAGGGAGAGAGAGGGAGGATGGAGAGAAGATACAAGGGGACAGAGGCAGGATGGGGAGTGGAGACAAAGGACTGAGAGAGGAGACAGAACATGGAGAGAAGAGACAGAGCATGGAGAGAAGAGACAGCATGGAGAGAGGAGACAGAGCATGGAGAGAAGAGACAGAACATGGAGAGAGGAGACAGAGCATGGAGAGAGGAGACAGAGGATGGAGAGAAGAGACAGGGCATGGAGAGAGGAGACAGAGGATGGAGAGAAGAGACAGAGAATGGAGAGAAGAGACAGAGCATGGAGAGAGGAGACAGAGCATGGAGAGAAGAGACAGGATGGAGAGAAGAGACAGCATGGAGAGAGGAGACAGCATGGAGAGAGGAGACAGAGCATGGAGAGAGGAGACAGCATGGAGAGAGGAGACAGAGCATGGAGAGAAGAGACAGAACATGGAGAGAGGAGACAGAGGATGGAGAGAAGAGACAGAGCATGGAGAGAGGAGACAGAGCATGGAGAGAAGAGACAGGATGGAGAGAAGAGACAGCATGGAGAGAGGAGACAGAACATGGAGAGAAGAGACAGAGGATGGAGAGAGGAGACAGAGCATGGAGAGAAGAGACAGCATGGAGAGAGGAGACAGCATGGAGAGAGGAGACAGAGGATGGAGAGAGGAGACAGAGCATGGAGAGAGGAGACAGCATGGAGAGAGGAGACAGAGCATGGAGAGAGGAGACAGCATGGAGAGAGGAGACAGAGCATGGAGAGAAGAGACAGAACATGGAGAGAGGAGACAGAGGATGGAGAGAAGAGACAGAGCATGGAGAGAGGAGACAGAGCATGGAGAGAAGAGACAGAGGATGGAGAGAAGAGACAGAGGATGGAGAGAAGAGACAGAGGATGGAGAGAAGAGACAGGATGGAGAGAAGAGACAGCATGGAGAGAGAAGACAGAGCATGGAGAGGGGAGACAGAACATGGAGAGAAGAGACAGAGCATGGAGAGGGGAGACAGAACATGGAGAGAAGAGACAGAGGATGGAGAGAGGAGACAGAGGATGGAGAGAAGAGACAGAGCATGGAGAGAAGAGACAGAGCATGGAGAGAGGAGACAGAGGATGGAGAGAAGAGACAGAGCATGGAGAGAGGAGACAGAGGATGGAGAGAAGAGACAGAGAATGGAGAGAAGAGACAGAGCATGGAGAGAAGAGACAGGATGGAGAGAAGAGACAGCATGGAGAGAGAAGACAGAGCATGGAGAGGGGAGACAGAACATGGAGAGAAGAGACAGAGGATGGAGAGAGGAGACAGAGCATGGAGAGAAGAGACAGCATGGAAAGAGGAGACAGAGCATGGAGAGAAGAGACAGCATGGAGAGAGGAGACAGAGCATGGAGAGAAGAGACAGAACATGGAGAGAGGAGACAGAGGATGGAGAGAAGAGACAGAGGATGGAGAGAAGAGACAGAGGATGGAGAGAGGAGACAGAGGATGGAGAAAAGAGACAGAGAATGGAGAGAAGAGACAGAGCATGGAGAGGGGAGACAGAACATGGAGAGAAGAGACAGAGGATGGAGAGAGGAGACAGAGGATGGAGAGAAGAGACAGAGCATGGAGAGAAGAGACAGAGCATGGAGAGAGGAGACAGAGGATGGAGAGAAGAGACAGAGAATGGAGAGAAGAGACAGAGCATGGAGAGAGGAGACAGAGCATGGAGAGAAGAGACAGCATGGAGAGAGAAGACAGAGCATGGAGAGGGGAGACAGAACATGGAGAGAAGAGACAGAGGATGGAGAGGGGAGACAGAGGATGGAGAGAGGAGACAGAGCATGGAGAGAAGAGACAGCATGGAGAGAGGAGACAGAGGATGGAGAGAGGAGACAGAGCATGGAGAGAAGAGACAGCATGGAGAGAGGAGACAGAGCATGGAGAGAAGAGACAGAACATGGAGAGAGGAGACAGAGCATGGAGAGAAGAGACAGAACATGGAGAGAGGAGACAGAGGATGGAGAGAAGAGACAGAACATGGAGAGAGGAGACAGAGGATGGAGAGAAGAGACAGAGGATGGAGAGAGGAGACAGAGGATGGAGAGAAGAGACAGAGAATGGAGAGAGGAGACAGAGCATGGAGAGAGAAGACAGAGCATGGAGAGGGGAGACAGAACATGGAGAGAAGAGACAGAGGATGGAGAGAGGAGACAGAGGATGGAGAGAGGAGACAGAGGATGGAGAGAGGAGACAGAGCATGGAGAGAGAAGACAGAGCATGGAGAGGGGAGACAGAACATGGAGAGAAGAGACAGAGGATGGAGAGAGGAGACAGAGGATGGAGAGAGGAGACAGAGGATGGAGAGAGGAGACAGAACATGGAGAGGGGAGACAGGATGGAGAGAAGAGACAGCATGGAGAGGGGAGACAGAACACGGAGAGGGGAGACAGAACATGGAGAGGGGAGACAGAACATTGAGAGGGGAGACAGAACATGGAGAGGGGAGACAGAGCATGGAGAGGGGAGACAGAGCATGGAGAGAAGAGACAGAGCATGGAGAGAAGAGACAGAGGAGACAGAGGATGGAGAGAAGAGACATGGATGGAGGGGAGATGGAAATAGGATACAGGGGGGGGACCTATAGAGGATACAGGGGGGGACGGAGGGAGGATACAAGGAGGATGGAGAGGGGATACAGGGGGGGACGGAGGAGAGGATACAGGGGGGACTGAGGGAGGATGGAGAGGGGATACAGGGGGGGACGGAGGGGGGAGAGGGTACAGGGGGGACGGATAGAAGATACAGGGGGGGGGATGGAGAGGGGAGACAGAGCATGAAGAGAAGAGACAGAGGATGGAGTGAAGAGACAAAGCATGGAGAGAAGAGACAGCATGGAGAGAAGAGACAGCATGGAGAGAGGAGACAGAGCATGGAGAGAAGAGACAGAACATGGAGAGAGGAGACAGAGGATGGAGAGAAGAGACAGAGGATGGAGACAGGAGACAGAGGATGGAGAGAAGAGACAGAGAATGGAGAGAAGAGACAGAGCATGGAGAGAGGAGACAGAGCATGGAGAGAAGAGACAGAGCATGGAGAGAAGAGACAGAGGATGGAGAGAAGAGACAGAGGATGGAGAGAAGAGACAGGATGGAGAGAAGAAACAGCATGGAGAGAGAAGACAGAGCATGGAGAGGGGAGACAGAACATGGAGAGAAGAGACAGAGGATGGAGAGAAAAGACAGAGGATGGAGAGAGGAGACAGAGGATGGAGAGAAGAGACAGAGCATGGAGAGAAGAGACAGCATGGAGAGAGGAGACAGGATGGAGAGAAGAGACAGAGAATGGAGAGAAGAGACAGAGCATGGAGAGAGGAGACAGAGCATGGAGAGAAGAGACAGCATGGAGAGAGAAGACAGAGCATGGAGAGGGGAGACAGAACATGGAGAGAAGAGACAGAGGATGGAGAGGGGAGACAGAGGATGGAGAGAGGAGACAGAGCATGGAGAGAAGAGACAGCATGGAGAGAGGAGACAGCATGGAGAGAGGAGACAGAGGATGGAGAGAGGAGACAGAGCATGGAGAGAAGAGACAGCATGGAGAGAGGAGACAGAGCATGGAGAGAAGAGACAGAACATGGAGAGAGGAGACAGAGCATGGAGAGAAGAGACAGAACATGGAGAGAGGAGACAGAGGATGGAGAGAAGAGACAGAGGATGGAGAGAGGAGACAGAGGATGGAGAGAAGAGACAGAGGATGGAGAGAAGAGACAGAGAATGGAGAGAAGAGACAGAGCATGGAGAGAGGAGACAGAGCATGGAGAGAAGAGACAGAGCATGGAGAGAAGAGACAGAGGATGGAGAGAAGAGACACACGATGGAGAGAAGAGACAGAGGATGGAGAGAAGAGACAGGATGGAGAGAAGAGACAGGATGGAGAGAGAAGACAGAGCATGGAGAGGGGAGACAGAACATGGAGAGGGGAGACAGAACATGGAGAGGGGAGACAGAACATGGAGAGGGGAGACAGAGCATGGAGAGGGGAGACAGAGCATGGAGAGAGAAGACAGAGCATGGAGAGGGGAGACAGGATGGAGAGAAGAGACAGAGCATGGAGAGGGGAGACAGAGCATGGAGAGGGGAGACAGAACATGGAGAGGGGAGACAGAACATGGAGAGGGGAGACAGAGCATGGAGAGGGGAGACAGAGCATGGAGAGAAGAGACAGAGCATGGAGAGAGAAGACAGAGCATGGAGAGGGGAGACAGGATGGAGAGAAGAGACAGAGCATGGAGAGAAGAGACAGAGGATGGAGAGAGAAGAAAGAGCATGGAGAGGGGAGACAGAGCATGGAGAGAAGAGAAGAGCATGGAGAGAAGAGACAGAGCATGGAGAGGGGAGACAGAGCATGGAGAGGGGAGACAGAGCATGGAGAGGGGAGACAGAGCATGGAGAGAGGAGACAGAGGATGGAGAGAAGAGACAGAGGATGGAGGGGAGATGGAAATAGGATACAGGGGGGGACCTATAGAGGATACAGGGGAGACAGAACATGGAGAGAAGAGACAGAGGAGACAGAGGATGGAGAGAAGAGACATGGATGGAGGGGAGATGGAAATAGGATACAGGGGGGGACCTATAGAGGATACAGGGGGGGACGGAGGGAGGATACAAGGAGGATGGAGAGGGGATACAGAGGGGGATGGAGGGAGGATACAGGGGGGACTGAGGGAGGATGGAGAGGGGATACAGGGGGGGGACGGAGGGGGGAGAGGGTACAGAGGATGGAGAGAAGAGACATGGATGGAGGGGAGATGGAAATAGGATACAGGGGGGGGGACCTATAGAGGATACAGGGGAGACAGAACATGGAGAGAAGAGACAGAGGAGACAGAGGATGGAGAGAAGAGACATGGATGGAGGGGAGATGAAAATAGGATACAGGGGGGGGGACCTATAGAGGATACAGGGGGGGACGGAGGGAGGATACAAGGAGGATGGAGAGGGGATACAGGGGGGGACGGAGGAGAGGATACAGGGGGGACTGAGGGAGGATGGAGAGGGGATACAGGGGGGGACGGAGGGGGGAGAGAGTACAGGGGGGACGGATAGAAGATACAGGGGGGGGGATGGAGAGGGGAGACAGAGCATGGAGAGAAGAGACAGAGGATGGAGTGAAGAGACAGAGCATGGAGAGAAGAGACAGAGGATGGAGAGAGAAGACAGAGCATGGAGAGGGGAGACAGAGCATGGAGAGAAGAGACAGAACATGGAGAGAGGAGACAGAGCATGGAGAGAGGAGACAGAGGATGGAGAGAAGAGACAGAGCATGGAGAGAGGAGACAGAGGATGGAGAGAAGAGACAGAGCATGGAGAGAAGAGACAGAGCATGGAGAGAAGAGACAGAGCATGGAGAGAGGAGACAGAGCATGGAGAGAAGAGACAGGATGGAGAGAAGAGACAGCATGGAGAGAGAAGACAGAGCATGGAGAGGGGAGACAGAACATGGAGAGAAGAGACAGAGGATGGAGAGGGGAGATAGAGGATGGAGAGGGGAGACAGAGCATGGAGAGAAGAGACAGAGGATGGAGTGAAGAGACAGAGCATGGAGAGAAGAGACAGAGGATGGAGAGAGAAGACAGAGCATGGAGAGGGGAGACAGAGCATGGAGAGAAGAGACAGAACATGGAGAGAGGAGACAGAGCATGGAGAGAGGAGACAGAGGATGGAGAGAAGAGACAGAGCATGGAGAGAGGAGACAGAGGATGGAGAGAAGAGACAGAGCATGGAGAGAAGAGACAGAGCATGGAGAGAAGAGACAGAGCATGGAGAGAGGAGACAGAGCATGGAGAGAAGAGACAGGATGGAGAGAAGAGACAGCATGGAGAGAGAAGACAGAGTATGGAGAGGGGAGACAGAACATGGAGAGAAGAGACAGAGGATGGAGAGGGGAGATAGAGGATGGAGAGAGGAGACAGAGCATGGAGAGAAGAGACAGCATGGAGAGAGGAGACAGCATGGAGAGAGGAGACAGAGGATGGAGAGAAGAGACAGCATGGAGAGAGGAGACAGAGCATGGAGAGAAGAGACAGCATGGAGAGAGGAGACAGAGCATGGAGAGAAGAGACAGAACATGGAGAGAGGAGACAGAGGATGGAGAGAAGAGACAGAGGATGGAGAGAGGAGACAGAGGATGGAGAGAAGAGACAGAGAATGGAGAGAAGAGACAGAGCATGGAGAGAGGAGACAGAGCATGGAGAGAAGAGACAGAGCATGGAGAGAAGAGACAGAGGATGGAGAGAAGAGACAGAGGATGGAGAGAAGAGACAGGATGGAGAGAAGAGACAGCATGGAGAGAGAAGACAGAGCATGGAGAGGGGAGACAGAACATGGAGAGAAGAGACAGAGGATGGAGAGAGGAGACAGAGGATGGAGAGAAGAGACAGAGCATGGAGAGAGGAGACAGAGGATGGAGAGAAGAGACAGGATGGAGAGAAGAGACAGCATGGAGAGAGAAGACAGAGCATGGAGAGGGGAGACAGAACATGGAGAGAAGAGACAGAGGATGGAGAGAGGAGACAGAGGATGGAGAGAGGAGACAGAGCATGGAGAGAAGAGACAGCATGGAGAGAGGAGACAGCATGGAGAGAGGAGACAGCATGGAGAGAGGAGACAGAGGATGGAGAGAGGAGACAGAGGATGGAGAGAAGAGACAGAGGAGACAGAGGATGGAGAGAAGAGACATGGATGGAGGGGAGATGGAAATAGGATACAGGGGGGGGACCTATAGAGGATACAGGGGGGGACGGAGGGAGGATACAAGGAGGATGAAGGGGGATACAGGGGGGGACGGAGGAGAGGATACAGGGGGGACTGAGGGAGGATGGAGAGGGGATACAGGGGGGGACGGAGGGGGGAGAGGGTACAGGGGGGACGGAGGGAGGATACAGGGGGGACTGAGGGAGGATGGAGAGGGGATACAGGGGGGGACGGAGGGGGGAGAGGGTACAGAGGATGGAGAGAAGAGACATGGATGGAGGGGAGATGGAAATAGGATACAGGGGGGGGGACCTATAGAGGATACAGGGGAGACAGAACATGGAGAGAAGAGACAGAGGATGGAGAGAAGAGACATGGATGGAGGGGAGATGGAAATAGGATACAGGGGGGGGACCTATAGAGGATACAGGGGGGGACGGAGGGAGGATACAAGGAGGATGGAGGGGGATACAGGGGGGGACGGAGGAGAGGATACAGGGGGGACTGAGGGAGGATGGAGAGGGGATACAGGGGGGGACGGAGGGGGGAGAGGGTACAGGGGGGACGGATAAAAGATACAGGGGGGGCCGGAGGGAGTATACAGGGGGGACTGAGGGAGGATAAAGAGGGGATACAGGGGGGGACGGAGGGGGGAGAGGGTACAGAGGATGGAGAGAAGAGACATGGATGGAGGGGAGATGGAAATAGGATACAGGGGGGGGGACCTATAGAGGATACAGGGGAGACAGAACATGGAGAGAAGAGACAGAGGAGACAGAGGATGGAGAGAAGAGACATGGAGGGGAGATGGAAATAGGATACAGGGGGGGACCTATAGAGGATACAGGGGGGGACGGAGGGAGGATACAAGGAGGATGGAGGGGGATACAGGGGAGGATGGAGGAGAGGATACAGGGGGGACTGAGGGAGGATGGAGAGGGGATACAGGGGGGGACGGAGGGGGGAGAGGGTACAGGGGGGACGGATAGAAGATACAGGGGGGGGGGGAGGATGGAGAGGGGAGACAGAGCATGGAGAGAAGAGACAGAGGATGGAGTGAAGAGACAGAGCATGGAGAGAAGAGACAGAGGATGGAGAGAGAAGACAGAGCATGGAGAGGGGAGACAGAGCATGGAGAGAAGAGACAGAGCATGGAGAGGGGAGATAGAGGATGGAGAGAGGAGACAGAGCATGGAGAGAAGAGACAGCATGGAGAGAGGAGACAGCATGGAGAGAGGAGACAGAGGATGGAGAGAAGAGACAGCATGGAGAGAGGAGACAGAGCATGGAGAGAAGAGACAGCATGGAGAGAGGAGACAGAGCATGGAGAGAAGAGACAGAACATGGAGAGAGGAGACAGAGGATGGAGAGAAGAGACAGAGGATGGAGAGAGGAGACAGAGGATGGAGAGAAGAGACAGAGAATGGAGAGAAGAGACAGAGCATGGAGAGAGGAGACAGAGCATGGAGAGAAGAGACAGAGCATGGAGAGAAGAGACAGAGGATGGAGAGAAGAGACAGAGGATGGAGAGAAGAGACAGGATGGAGAGAAGAGACAGCATGGAGAGAGAAGACAGAGCATGGAGAGGGGAGACAGAACATGGAGAGAAGAGACAGAGGATGGAGAGAGGAGACAGAGGATGGAGAGAAGAGACAGAGCATGGAGAGAGGAGACAGAGGATGGAGAGAAGAGACAGGATGGAGAGAAGAGACAGCATGGAGAGAGAAGACAGAGCATGGAGAGGGGAGACAGAACATGGAGAGAAGAGACAGAGGATGGAGAGAGGAGGCAGAGGATGGAGAGAGGAGACAGAGCATGGAGAGAAGAGACAGCATGGAGAGAGGAGACAGCATGGAGAGAGGAGACAGCATGGAGAGAGGAGACAGAGGATGGAGAGAGGAGACAGAGGATGGAGAGAAGAGACAGAGGAGACAGAGGATGGAGAGAAGAGACATGGATGGAGGGGAGATGGAAATAGGATACAGGGGGGGGACCTATAGAGGATACAGGGGGGGACGGAGGGAGGATACAAGGAGGATGAAGGGGGATACAGGGGGGGGACGGAGGAGAGGATACAGGGGGGACTGAGGGAGGATGGAGAGGGGATACAGGGGGGGACGGAGGGGGGAGAGGGTACAGGGGGGACGGAGGGAGGATACAGGGGGGACTGAGGGAGGATGGAGAGTGGATACAGGGGGGGACGGAGGGGGGAGAGGGTACAGAGGATGGAGAGAAGAGACATGGATGGAGGGGAGATGGAAATAGGATACAGGGGGGGGGACCTATAGAGGATACAGGGGAGACAGAACATGGAGAGAAGAGACAGAGGATGGAGAGAAGAGACATGGATGGAGGGGAGATGGAAATAGGATACAGGGGGGGGACCTATAGAGGATACAGGGGGGGACGGAGGGAGGATACAAGGAGGATGGAGGGGGATACAGGGGGGGACGGAGGAGAGGATACAGGGGGGACTGAGGGAGGATGGAGAGGGGATACAGGGGGGGACGGAGGGGGGAGAGGGTACAGGGGGGACGGATAGAAGATACAGGGGGGGCCGGAGGGAGTATACAGGGGGGACTGAGGGAGGATAAAGAGGGGATACAGGGGGGGACGGAGGGGGGAGAGGGTACAGAGGATGGAGAGAAGAGACATGGATGGAGGGGAGATGGAAATAGGATACAGGGGGGGGGGGACCTATAGAGGATACAGGGGAGACAGAACATGGAGAGAAGAGACAGAGGAGACAGAGGATGGAGAGAAGAGACATGGATGGAGGGGAGATGGAAATAGGATACAGGGGGGGACCTATAGAGGATACAGGGGGGGACGGAGGGAGGATACAAGGAGGATGGAGGGGGATACAGGGGAGGATGGAGGAGAGGATACAGGGGGGACTGAGGGAGGATGGAGAGGGGATACAGGGGGGGACGGAGGGGGGAGAGGGTACAGGGGGGACGGATAGAAGATACAGGGGGGGGGAGGATGGAGAGGGGAGACAGAGCATGGAGAGAAGAGACAGAGGATGGAGTGAAGAGACAGAGCATGGAGAGAAGAGACAGAGGATGGAGAGAGAAGACAGAGCATGGAGAGGGGAGACAGAGCATGGAGAGAAGAGACAGAGCATGGAGAGGGGCGACAGTATGGAGAGAAGAGACAGAGCATGGAGAGGGGAGACAGAGCATGGAGAGAGGAGACAGAGCATGGAGAGAGGAGACAGAGGATGGAGAGAAGAGACATGGATGGAGGGGAGATGGAAATAGGATACAGGGGGGGGACCTATAGAGGATACAGGGGAGACAGAACATGGAGAGAAGAGACAGGATGGAGAGAGGAGACAGAGGATGGAGAGAGGAGACAGAGGATGGAGAGAGGAGACAGAACATGGAGAGGGGAGACAGGATGGAGAGAAGAGACAGAGCATGGAGAGGGGAGACAGAATATGGAGAGGGGAGACAGAACATGGAGAGGGGAGACAGAACATGGAGAGGGGAGACAGAGCATGGAGAGGGGAGACAGAGCATGGAGAGGGGAGACAGAGCATGGAGAGAAGAGACAGAGGATGGAGAGAGAAGATATAGCATGGAGAGGGGAGACAGAGCATGGAGAGGGGAGACAGAGCATGGAGAGGGGAGACAGGATGGAGAGAAGAGACAGCATGGAGAGGGGAGACAGAGCATGGAGAGAGGAGACAGAGGATGGAGAGAAGAGACATGGATGGTGGGGAGATGGAAATAGGATACAGGGGGGGACGAGGAGAGAAGAGACAGAGCATGGAGAGGGGAGACAGGATGGAGAGAAGAGACAGAGCATGGAGAGGGGAGACAGAGCATGGAGAGGGGAGACAGAGCATGGAGAGGGGAGACAGAGCATGGAGAGGGGAGACAGAGCATGGAGAGAGGAGACAGCATGGAGAGAGGAGACAGAGGATGGAGAGAAGAGACAGAGGATGGAGAGAAGAGACAGGATGGAGAGAAGAGACAGAGGATGGAGAGAAGAGACAGAGGATGGAGAGAGGATGGAGAGAAGAGACAGAGGATGGATAGAGGAGACAGAGCATGGAGAGAAGAGACAGAGGATGGAGAGAAAAGACAGAGGATGGAGAGAGGAGACAGAGCATGGAGAGAAGAGACAGAGCATGGAGAGAAGAGACAGAGCATGGAGAGAAGAGACAGAGCATGGAGAGGGGAGACAGGATGGAGAGAAGAGACAGAGCATGGAGAGGGGAGACAGGATGGAGAGAAGAGACAGAGCATGGAGAGGGGAGACAGATCATGGAGAGGAGAGACAAAGGATGGAGAGGGGAGACAGAGGATGGAGAGGGGAGACAGGATGGAGAGAAGAGACAGAACATGGAGAGGGGAGACAGAACATGGAGAGGGGAGACAGAACATGGAGAGGGGAGACAGAACATGGAGAGAAGAGACAGAGCATGGAGAGGGGAGACAGAGCATGGAGAGGGGAGACAGAGCATGAAGAGAAGAGACAGCATGGAGAGAAGAGACAGCATGGAGAGAAGAGACAGCATGGAGAGAAGAGACAGAGGATGGAGAGAGAAGACAGAGCATGGAGAGGGGAGACAGAGGATGGAGCGAGAAGACAGAGCATGGAGAGAGGAGACAGGATGGAAAGAGAAGACAGAGGATGGAGAGAAGAGACAGAGGATGGAGAGAAGAGACAGAGCATGGAGAGAGGAGACAGAGCATGGAGAGAGGAGACAGAGCATGGAGAGAAGAGACAGCATGGAGAGGGGAGACAGAGGATGGAGAGAAGAGACAGAGCATGGAGAGAGGAGACAGAGCATGGAGAGAAGAGACAGAGGATGGAGAGAAGAGACAGGATGGAGAGAGGAGACAGAGCATGGAGAGGGGAGACAGAGCATGGAGAGGGGAGACAGAGCATGGAGAGGGGAGACAGAGCATGGAGAGAGGAGACAGAGCATGGAGAGAGGAGACAGAGGATGGAGAGAAGAGACAGAGGATGGAGAGAAGAGACAGGATGGAGAGAAGAGACAGAGGATGGAGAGAAGAGACAGAGCATGGAGAGAAGAGACAGAGGATGGAGAGAAGGAGCAGAGACAGGATGGAGAGAAGAAATGATGGAGAGAGGAGACGAGACGAAAGAGGAAACGGTGGACGGAGAGAGAGAGGAGACAGGATGGAGAGAAAGGACAGAGAGGGGAGACAGAGCATGGAGAGAGAAGACAGAGAGAAGTGACGGGATGGAGAGAATGAGATGAGAAAGGATTGAGAGAAGATACAGAGGATGGATAAAAGAAGAAGATACAGAGGATGGAGAGAGAAGAGATCGGTCAAGGGATGTTGAGAGGAGATAGAGGATGGAGAGAGGAGACGGGATGGAGATAGGGGACAGAGGATGGAGAGAGGGGATAGAGTATGAAGAGAGGAGACAAGATGGATAGGGGGGGGGGGCAAAGGAAGGAAAGAGGAGACAGAGGATGGAGAGAGGAGACAGAGAAAAGAGAAGATACAAGAGACATAAGATGGAGGATTAAGAGGATGGATGGAGAGATGAGACAAAGCAAGGAGACAGAAGACGGAGAGAGAAGATGAGAGAGAGGTGACTGATGACCAGAGATTAGACGGAGGCAAAAGGGATGAGGAGACTGAAACAGGTGATAGAGGATGGAGATAGGTGACAGGGACCAGGGTAATGAGAGAGGATGAGGAACAGCGATAGATGATGGACAGAGGAGACAGGTACCAGGCGAGAAACTTGCCAAAGGATGTGGTGTGGTGGTGATAGTCAACGGGTGCTGTTAATATTCTGGGTGGGGGAGAATTGCTTATGTGGGGTGCTGGTGAAGGGGAGGGTTAATATTCTTGGTGGGGGGAGCATTATGTGAGGTGCTTGTGAAGGGGGGGTTAATATTCTGGGGGGGAGCGATATGTGGGGTGCTGGTGAAAGGGGGGTTAATATTCTTGGTGGGGGGAGCATTATGTGGGGTGCTGGTGAAGGGGAGGTTAATATTCTTGGTGGGGGGAGCATTATGTGGGGTGCTGGTGAAGGGGGGGAGCATTATGTGTGGTGCTGGTTAATATTCTTGGTGGGGGGAGCATTATGTGGGGTGCTGGTGAAGGGGAGGTTAATATTCTTGGTGGGGGGAGCATTATGTGGGGTGCTGGTGAAGGGGGTAATATTCTGGAGGGGGGAGCATTATGTGGGGTGCTGGTGAAGGGGGGTAATATTCTTGGTGGGGGGAGCATTATGTGGGGTGCGGGTGAAGGGGGGTAATATTCTGGAGGGGGGAGCATTATGTGGGGTGCTGGTGAAGGGGGGGTTAATATTCTGGGGAGGAGCATTATGTGGGGTGCTGGTGAAGGGAGGTTAATATTCTTGGTGGGGGGAGCATTATGTGGGGAGCTGGTGAAGGGGGGGTTAATATTCTGGGGGGGAGCATTATGTGGGGTGCTGGTGAAGGGGGGTTAATATTCTGGGAGGGAGCATTATGTGGGGTGCTGGTGAAGGGGGTAATATTCTGGAGGGGGAGCATTATGTTGGGTGCTGGTGAAGGGGGTAATATTCTGGAGGGGGGAGCATTATGTGGGGTGCTGGTGAAGGGGGTAATATTCTGGGGGGGGCATTATGTGGGGTGCTGGTGAAGGGGGTAATATTCTGGGGGGGCATTATGTCGGGTGCTGGTGAAGGGGGTAATATTCTGGAGGGGGAGCATTATGTGGGGTGCTGGTGAAGGGGGGTTAATATTCTGGGGGGGAGCATTATGTGGGGTGCTGGTGAAGGGGGGGAGCATTATGTGTGGTGCTGGTTAATATTCTTGGTGGGGGGAGCATTATGTAGTGTGCTGGTGAAGGGGGGTAATATTCTGGAGGGGGGAGCATTATGTGGGGTGCTGGTGAAGGGGGGTAATATTCTTGGTGGGGGGAGCATTATGTGGGGTGCGGGTGAAGGGGGGTAATATTCTGGAGGGGGGAGCATTATGTGGGGTGCTGGTGAAGGGGGGTTAATATTCTGGGGAGGAGCATTATGTGGGGTGCTGGTGAAGGGAGGTTAATATTCTTGGTGGGGGGAGCATTATGTGGGGAGCTGGTGAAGGGGGGGTTAATATTCTGGGGGGGGCATTATGTGGGGTGCTGGTGAAAGGAGGTTAATATTTTTAGTGGGGGGAGCATTATGTGGGGTGCTGGTAAAGGGGGGGTTAATATTCTGGGGGGGGGCATTATGTGGGGTGCTGGTGAAGGGGGTAATATTCTGGGGGGGGGCATTATGTGGGGTGCTGGTGAAGGGGGTAATATTCTGGGGGGGGCATTATGTCGGGTGCTGGTGAAGGGGGTAATATTCTGGAGGGGGAGCATTATGTGGGGTGCTGGTGAAGGGGGGTTAATATTCTGGGGGGGAGCATTATGTAGGGTGCTGGTGAAGGGGGTAATATTCTGAAGGGGGGAGCATTATGTGGGGTGCTGGTGAAGGGGGTAATATTCTGGAGGGGGAGCATTATGTGGGGTGCTGGTGAAGGGGGGTTAATATTCTGGGAGGGAGCATTATGTGGGGTGCTGGTGAAGGGGGTAATATTCTGGAGGGGGTGCATTATGTGGGGGGCTGGTGAAGGGGGTAATATTCTAGGGGGGAGCATTATGTGGGGTGCTGGTGAAGGGGGGTTAATATTCTGGGGGGGAGCATTATGTGGGGTGCTGGTGAAGGGGGTAATATTCTGGAGGGGGGAGCATTATGTGGGGTGCTGGTGAAGGGGGTAATATTCTGGTGGGGGGAGCATTATGTGGGGTGCTGGTGAAGGGGGGGGTAATATTCTGGGGGGGAGCATTATGTGGGGTGCTGGTGAAGGGGGGGAGCATTATGTGGGGTGCTGGTGAAGGGGGTAATATTCTGGAGGGAGGAGCATTATGTGGGGTGCTGGTGAAGGGGGTAATATTCTGGGAGGGGGGCATTATGTGGGGTGCTGGTGAAGGGGGTAATATTCTGGGGGGGGCATTATGTCGGGTGCTGGTGAAGGGGGTAATATTCTGGAGGGGGAGCATTATGTGTGGTGCTGGTGAAGGGGGGTTAATATTCTGGGGGGGAGCATTATGTGGGGTGCTGGTGAAGGGGGTAATATTCTGGAGGGGGAGCATTATGTGGGGTGCTGGTGAAGGGGGGTTAATATTCTGGGGGGGAGCATTATGTGGGGTGCTGGTGAAGGGGGTAATATTCTGGAGGGGGAGCATTATGTGGGGTGCTGGTGAAGGGGGGTTAATATTCTGGGGGGGAGCATTATGTAGGGTGCTGGTGAAGGGGGTAATATTCTGAAGGGGGGAGCATTATGTGGGGTGCTGGTGAAGAAGGTAATATTCTGGAGGGGGAGCATTATGTGGGGTGCTGGTGAAGGGGGGTTAATATTCTGGGAGGGAGCATTATGTGGGGTGCTGGTGAAGGGGGTAATATTCTGGAGGGGGTGCATTATGTGGGGGGCTGGTGAAGGGGGTAATATTCTAGGGGGGAGCATTATGTGGGGTGCTGGTGAAGGGGGGTTAATATTCTGGGGGGGAGCATTATGTGGGGTGCTGGTGAAGGGGGTAATATTCTGGAGGGGGGAGCATTATGTGGGGTGCTGGTGAAGGGGGTAATATTCTGGTGGGGGGAGCATTATGTGGGGTGCTGGTGAAGGGGGGGTAATATTCTGGGGGGGAGCATTATGTGGGGTGCTGGTGAAGGGGGGGAGCATTATGTGGGGTGCTGGTGAAGGGGGTAATATTCTGGAGGGAGGAGCATTATGTGGGGTGCTGGTGAAGGGGGTAATATTCTGGGAGGGGGGCATTATGTGGGGTGCTGGTGAAGGGGGTAATATTCTGGGGGGGGCATTATGTCGGGTGCTGGTGAAGGGGGTAATATTCTGGAGGGGGAGCATTATGTGTGGTGCTGGTGAAGGGGGGTTAATATTCTGGGGGGGAGCATTATGTGGGGTGCTGGTGAAGGGGGTAATATTCTGGAGGGGGGAGCATTATGTGGGGTGCTGGTGAAGGGGGTAATATTCTGGAGGGGGAGCATTATGTGGGGTGCTGGTGAAGGGGGGTTAATATTCTGGGGGGGAGCATTATGTGGGGTGCTGGTGAAGGGGGTAATATTCTGGAGGGGGGAGCATTATGTGGGGTGCTGGTGAAGGGGGGTAATATTCTGGGGGGGAGCATTATGTGGAGTGCTGGTGAAGGGGGTAATATTCTGGAGGGGGGAGCATTATGTGGGGTGCTGGTGAAGGGGGTAATATTCTAGGGGGGAGCATTATGTGGGGTGCTGGTGAAGAGGGGTTAATATTCTGGGGGGGAGCATTATGTGGGGTGCTGGTAAGGGGTTAATATTCTGGAGGGGGGAGCATTATGTGGGGTTCTGGTGAAGGGGGTAATATTCTGGTGGGGGGAGCATTATGTGGGGTGCTGGTGAAGGGGGGGTAATATTCTGGGGGGGAGCATTATGTGGGGTGCTGGTGAAGGGGGTAATATTCTGGGTGCTGGGAGCATTATGTGGGGTGCTGGTGAAGGGGGTGATAATATTCTGGAGGGGGGATCATTATGTAGGGTGCTGGTGAAGGGGGGGGGTAATATTCTGGGGGGGAGCATTATGTGGGGTGCTGGTGAAGGGGGGGAGCATTATGTGGGGTGCTGGTGAAGGGGGTAATATTCTGGAGGGAGGAGCATTATGTGGGGTGCTGGTGAAGGGGGTAATATTCTGGGAGGGGGGCATTATGTGGGGTGCTGGTGAAGGGGGTAATATTCTGAGGGGGGCATTATGTCGGGTGCTGGTGAAGGGGGTAATATTCTGGAGGGGGAGCATTATGTGTGGTGCTGGTGAAGGGGGGTTAATATTCTGGGGGGGAGCATTATGTGGGGTGCTGGTGAAGGGGGTAATATTCTGGAGGGGGGAGCATTATGTGGGGTGCTGGTGAAGGGGGTAATATTCTGGAGGGGGAGCATTATGTGGGGTGCTGGTGAAGGGGGGTTAATATTCTGGGGGGGAGCATTATGTGGGGTGCTGGTGAAGGGGGTAATATTCTGGAGGGGGAGCATTATGTGGGGTGCTGGTGAAGGGGGGTTAATATTCTGGGGGGGAGCATTATGTAGGGTGCTGGTGAAGGGGGGTTAATATTCTGGGGGGGAGCATTATGTGGGGTGCTGGTGAAGGGGGTAATATTCTGGAGGGGGGAGCATTATGTGGGGTGCTGGTGAAGGGGGTAATATTCTGGTGGGGGGGAGCATTATGTGGGGTGCTGGTGAAGGGGGGGGTAATATTCTGGGGGGGAGCATTATGTGGGGTGCTGGTGAAGGGGGGGAGCATTATGTGGGGTGCTGGTGAAGGGGGTAATATTCTGGAGGGAGGAGCATTATGTGGGGTGCTGGTGAAGGGGGTAATATTCTGGGAGGGGGGCATTATGTGGGGTGCTGGTGAAGGGGGTAATATTCTGGGGGGGAGCATTATGTCGGGTGCTGGTGAAGGGGGTAATATTCTGGAGGGGGAGCATTATGTGTGGTGCTGGTGAAGGGGGGTTAATATTCTGGGGGGGAGCATTATGTGGGGTGCTGGTGAAGGGGGTAATATTCTGGAGGGGGGAGCATTATGTGGGGTGCTGGTGAAGGGGGGTAATATTCTGGGGGGGAGCATTATGTGGAGTGCTGGTGAAGGGGGTAATATTCTGGAGGGGGGAGCATTATGTGGGGTGCTGGTGAAGGGGGTAATATTCTAGGGGGGAGCATTATGTGGGGTGCTGGTGAAGAGGGGTTAATATTCTGGGGGGGAGCATTATGTGGGGTGCTGGTAAGGGGGTAATATTCTGGAGGGGGGAGCATTATGTGGGGTGCTGGTGAAGGGGGTAATATTCTGGTGGGGGGAGCATTATGTGGGGTGCTGGTGAAGGGGGGGTAATATTCTGGGGGGGAGCATTATGTGGGGTGCTGGTGAAGGGGGTAATATTCTGGGTGGGGGGAGCATTATGTGGGGTGCTGGTGAAGGGGGTGATAATATTCTGGAGGGGGGATCATTATGTAGGGTGCTGGTGAAGGGGGGGGTTAATATTCTGGGGGGGAGCATTATGTGGGGTGCTGGTGAAGGGGGGGAGCATTATGTGGGGTGCTGGTGAAGGGGGTAATATTCTGGAGGGAGGAGCATTATGTGGGGTGCTGGTGAAGGGGGTAATATTCTGGGAGGGGGGCATTATGTGGGGTGCTGGTGAAGGGGGTAATATTCTGGGGGTGGGGCATTATGTCGGGTGCTGGTGAAGGGGGTAATATTCTGGAGGGGGAGCATTATGTGGGGTGCTGGTGAAGGGGGTAATATTCTGGGGGGGGGAGCATTATGTGGGGTGCTGGTGAAGGGGGTAATATTCTGGGGGGGGGGGCATTATGTCGGGTGCTGGTGAAGGGGGTAATATTCTGGGGGGGGGGGGCATTATGTCGGGTGCTGGTGAAGGGGGTAATATTCTGGGGGGGGAGCATTATGTGGGGTGCTGGTGAAGGGGGTAATATTCTGGGGGGGAGCATTATGTGGGGTGCTGGTGAAGGGGGGTTAATATTCTGGGGGGGGAGCATTATGTGGGGTGCTGGTGAAGGGGGTAATATTCTGGAGGGGGGAGCATTATGTGGGGGTGCTGGTGAAGGGGGTAATATTCTGGAGGGGGAGCATTATGTGGGGTGCTGGTGAAGGGGGGTTAATATTCTGGGGGGGAGCATTATGTAGGGTGCTGGTGAAGGGGGTAATATTCTGAAGGGGGGAGCATTATGTGGGGTGCTGGTGAAGGGGGGTAATATTCTGGAGGGGGAGCATTATGTGGGGTGCTGGTGAAGGGGGGTTAATATTCTGGGAGGGAGCACTATGTGGGGTGCTGGTGAAGGGGGTAATATTCTGGAGGGGGTGCATTATGTGGGGGGGCTGGTGAAGGGGGTAATATTCTAGGGGGGAGCATTATGTGGGGTGCTGGTGAAGGGGGGTTAATATTCTGGGGGGGAGCATTATGTGGGGTGCTGGTGAAGGGGGTAATATTCTGGAGGGGGGAGCATTATGTGGGGTGCTGGTGAAGGGGGTAATATTCTGGTGGGGGGAGCATTATGTGGGGTGCTGGTGAAGGGGGGGGTAATATTCTGGGGGGGAGCATTATGTGGGGTGCTGGTGAAGGGGGGGAGCATTATGTGGGGTGCTGGTGAAGGGGGTAATATTCTGGAGGGAGGAGCATTATGTGGGGTGCTGGTGAAGGGGGTAATATTCTGGGAGGGGGGCATTATGTGGGGTGCTGGTGAAGGGGGTAATATTCTGGGGGGGGGCATTATGTCGGGTGCTGGTGAAGGGGGGTAATATTCTGGAGGGGGAGCATTATGTGTGGTGCTGGTGAAGGGGGGTTGATATTCTGGGGGGGAGCATTATGTGGGGTGCTGGTGAAGGGGGTAATATTCTGGAGGGGGGAGCATTATGTGGGGTGCTGGTGAAGGGGGTAATATTCTGGAGGGGGAGCATTATGTGGGGTGCTGGTGAAGGGGGGTTAATATTCTGGGGGGGAGCATTATGTGGGGTGCTGGTGAAGAGGGTAATATTCTGGAGGGGGGAGCATTATGTGGGGTGCTGGTGAAGGGGGGTAATATTCTGGGGGGGGAGCATTATGTGGAGTGCTGGTGAAGGGGGTAATATTCTGGAGGGGGGAGCATTATGTGGGGTGCTGGTGAAGGGGGTAATATTCTAGGGGGGGAGCATTATGTGGGGTGCTGGTGAAGAGGGGTTAATATTCTGGGGGGGAGCATTATGTGGGGTGCTGGTAAGGGGGTAATATTCTGGAGGGGGGAGCATTATGTGGGGTGCTGGTGAAGGGGGTAATATTCTGGTGGGGGGAGCATTATGTGGGGTGCTGGTGAAGGGGGGGTTATATTCTGGGGGGGAGCATTATGTGGGGTGCTGGTGAAGGGGGTAATATTCTGGGTGGGGGGAGCATTATGTGGGGTGCTGGTGAAGGGGGTGATAATATTCTGGAGGGGGGATCATTATGTGGGGTGCTGGTGAAGGGGGGGGTAATATTCTGGGGGGGAGCATTATGTGGGTGCTGGTGAAGGGGGGGTAATATTCTGGGGGGGAGCATTATGTGGGGTGCTGGTGAAGGGGGTATATTCTGGAGGGGGGAGCATTATGTGGGGTGCTGGTGAAGGGGGGGTAATATTCTGGGGGGGGCATTATGTGGGGTGCTGGTGAAGGGGGTAATATTCTGGGGGGGAGCATTATGTGGGCTGCTGGTGAAGGGGGTAATATTCTGGGGGGGGGCATTATGTGGGGTGCTGGTGAAGAGGGGTTAATATTCTGGGGGGGAGCATTATGTGGGGTGCTGGTAAGGGGGTAATATTCTGGAGGGGGGAGCATTATGTGGGGTGCTGGTGAAGGGGGTAATATTCTGGGGGGGAGCATTATGTGGGGTGCTGGTGAAGGGGGTATATTCTGGAGGGGGGAGCATTATGTGGGGTGCTGGTGAAGGGGGTATATTCTGGAGGGGGGAGCATTATGTGGGGTGCTGGTGAAGGGGGTGATAATATTCTGGAGGGGGGATCATTATGTGGGGTGCTGGTGAAGGGGGGGTAATATTCTGGGGGGGAGCATTATGTGGGTGCTGGTGAAGGGGGGGTAATATTCTGGGGGGGAGCATTATGTGGGGTGCTGGTGAAGGGGGTATATTCTGGAGGGGGGAGCATTATGTGGGGTGCTGGTGAAGGGGGGTAATATTCTGGGGGGGCATTATGTGGGGTGCTGGTGAAGGGGGTAATATTCTGGGGGGGGAGCATTATGTGGGGTGCTGGTGAAGGGGTTAATATTCTGGGGGGGGGAGCATTATGTGGGGTGCTGGTGAAGGGGGGGTAATATTCTGGGGGGGGAGCATTATGTGGGGTGCTGGTGAAGGGGGTAATAGTCTGGGGGGGGAGCATTATGTGGGGTGCTGGTAAAGGGGGTAATATTCTGGGGGAAAACATTATGTGGGGTGCTGGTGAAGGGGGGGTAATATTCTGGGGGGAGCATTATGTGGGGTGCTGGTGAAGGGGGTAATATTCTGGAGGGGGAGCATTATGTGGGTGCTGGTGAAGGGGGCGGTAATATTCTGGGGGGAGCATTATGTGGGGTGCTGGTGAAGGGGGGGATAATATTCTGGGGGGGAGCATTATGTGGGGTGCTGGTGAAGGGGGGGTAATATTCTGGGGGGAGCATTATGTGGGGTGCTGGTGAAGGGGGGGGGGTAATATTCTGGGGGGAGCATTATGTGGGGTGAAGGGGGGTAATATTCTGGAGGGGGGCATTATGTGGGGTGCTGGTGAAGGGGGTAATATTCTGGAGGGGGGCATTATTTGGGGTGCTGGTGAAGGGGGTAATATTCTGGGGGGGAGCATTATGTGGGTGCTGGTCAAGGGGGGGTAATATTCTGGGGGGGAGCATTACGTGGGGTGCTGGTGAAGGGGGTAATAGTCTGGGTGGGGGAGCATTATGTGGGGTGCTGGTGAAGGGGGTGATAATATTCTGGAGGAGGGATCATTATGTGGGGTGCTGGTGAAGGGGGGGGTAATATTCTGGGGGGGAGCATTATGTGGGTGCTGATGAAGGGGGGGGAGCATTATGTGGGGTGCTGGTGAAGGGGGTAATATTCTGGAGGGGGGGAGCATTATGTGGGGTGCTGGTGAACGGGGGGTAATATTCTGGGGGGGAGCATTATGTGGGGTGCTGGTGAAGGAGGTAATATTCTGGGGGGGGGGGGCATTATGTGGGGTGCTGGTGAAGGGGGGTAATATTCTGGGGGGGAGCATTATGTGGGGTGCTGGTGAAGGGGGGGTAATATTCTGGGGGGAGCATTATGTGGGGTGCTGGTGAAGGGGGGGTAATATTCTGGGGGGGAGCATTATGTTGGGTGAAGGGGGGTAATATTCTGGAGGGGGGCATTATGTGGGGTGCTGGTGAAGGGGGTAATATTCTGGGGGGGGAGCATTATGTGGGGTGCTGGTGAAGGGGGGGTAATATTCTGTGGGGGGAGCATTATGTGGGGTGCTGGTGAAGGGGGTAATATTCTAGGGGAAGAGCATTATGTGGGGTGCTGGTGAAGGGGGGTAATATTCTGGAGGGGGGCATTATGTGGGGTGTTGGTGAAGGGGGTAATAGTCTGGGTGGGGGAGCATTATGTGGGGTGCTGGTGAAGGGGGTGATAATATTCTGGAGGAGGGATCATTATGTGGGGTGCTGGTGAAGGGGGGGGGTAATATTCTGGGGGGAGCATTATGTGGGTGCTGATGAAGGGGGGGAGCATTATGTGGGGTGCTGGTGAAGGGGGGTAATATTCTGGAGGGGGGAGCATTATGTGGGGTGCTGGTGAACGGGGGGTAATATTCTGGGGGGGAGCATTATGTGGGGTGCTGGTGAAGGAGGTAATATTCTGGGGGGGGGAGCATTATGTGGGGTGCTGGTGAAGGGGGTAATATTCTGGGGGGGAGCATTATGTGGGGTGCTGGTGAAGGGGGTAATATTCTGGGGGGAAGCATTATGTGGGGTGCTGGTGAAGGGGGGGTAATATTCTGGGGGGGAGCATTATGTGGGGTGCTGGTGAAGGGGGGGTAATATTCTGGGGGGGAGCATTATGTGGGGTGAAGGGGGGTAATATTCTGGAGGGGGGCATTATGTGGGGTGCTGGTGAAGGGGGTAATATTCTGGGGGGGGAGCATTATGTGGGGTGCTGGTGAAGGGGGGGTAATATTCTGTGGGGGGAGCATTATGTGGGGTGCTGGTGAAGGGGGTAATATTCTAGGGGAAGAGCATTATGTGGGGTGCTGGTGAAGGGGGTAATATTCTGGAGGGGGGCATTATGTGGGGTGCTGGTGAAGGGGGGTAATATTCTGGGGGGGGAGCATTATGTGGGGTGCTGGCAAAGGGGGTAATATTCTGGGTGGGGGAGCATTATGTGGGGTGCTGGTGAAGGGGGTGATAATATTCTGGAGGGGGGATCATTATGTGGGGTGCTGGTGAAGGGGGGGGTAATATTCTGGTGGGAGCATTATGTGGGTGCTGGTGAAGGGGGGGTAATATTCTGGGGGGGAGCATTATGTGGGGTGCTGGTGAAGGGGGTAATATTCTGGAGGGGGGAGCATTATGTGGGGTGCTGGTGAAGGGGGGGTAATATTCTAGGGGGGAGCATTATGTGGGGTGCTGGTGAAGGGGGGTTAATATTCTGGGGGGGAGCATTATGTGGGGTGCTGGTGAAGGGGGTAATATTCTGGAGGGGGGAGCATTATGTGGGGTGCTGGTGAAGGGGGTAATATTCTGGTGGGGGGAGCATTATGTGGGGTGCTGGTGAAGGGGGGGGTAATATTCTGGGGGGGAGCATTATGTGGGGTGCTGGTGAAGGGGGGGAGCATTATGTGGGGTGCTGGTGAAGGGGGTAATATTCTGGAGGGAGGAGCATTATGTGGGGTGCTGGTGAAGGGGGTAATATTCTGGGAGGGGGGCATTATGTGGGGTGCTGGTGAAGGGGGTAATATTCTGGGGGGGGGCATTATGTCGGGTGCTGGTGAAGGGGGTAATATTCTGGAGGGGGAGCATTATGTGTGGTGCTGGTGAAGGGGGGTTGATATTCTGGGGGGGAGCATTATGTGGGGTGCTGGTGAAGGGGGTAATATTCTGGAGGGGGGGAGCATTATGTGGGGTGCTGGTGAAGGGGGTAATATTCTGGAGGGGGAGCATTATGTGGGGTGCTGGTGAAGGGGGGTTAATATTCTGGGGGGGAGCATTATGTGGGGTGCTGGTGAAGAGGGTAATATTCTGGAGGGGGGAGCATTATGTGGGGTGCTGGTGAAGGGGGGTAATATTCTGGGGGGGAGCATTATGTGGAGTGCTGGTGAAGGGGGGTAATATTCTGGAGGGGGGAGCATTATGTGGGGTGCTGGTGAAGGGGGTAATATTCTAGGGGGGAGCATTATGTGGGGTGCTGGTGAAGAGGGGTTAATATTCTGGGGGGGAGCATTATGTGGGGTGCTGGTAAGGGGGTAATATTCTGGAGGGGGGAGCATTATGTGGGGTGCTGGTGAAGGGGGTAATATTCTGGTGGGGGGAGCATTATGTGGGGTGCTGGTGAAGGGGGGGTTATATTCTGGGGGGGAGCATTATGTGGGGTGCTGGTGAAGGGGGTAATATTCTGGGTGGGGGGAGCATTATGTGGGGTGCTGGTGAAGGGGGTGATAATATTCTGGAGGGGGGATCATTATGTGGGGTGCTGGTGAAGGGGGGGGTAATATTCTGGGGGGGGAGCATTATGTGGGTGCTGGTGAAGGGGGGGTAATATTCTGGGGGGGAGCATTATGTGGGGTGCTGGTGAAGGGGGTATATTCTGGAGGGGGGAGCATTATGTGGGGTGCTGGTGAAGGGGGGGTAATATTCTGGGGGGGGCATTATGTGGGGTGCTGGTGAAGGGGGTAATATTCTGGGGGGGAGCATTATGTGGGCTGCTGGTGAAGGGGGTAATATTCTGGGGGGGGGCATTATGTGGGGTGCTGGTGAAGAGGGGTTAATATTCTGGGGGGGAGCATTATGTGGGGTGCTGGTAAGGGGGTAATATTCTGGAGGGGGGAGCATTATGTGGGGTGCTGGTGAAGGGGGTAATATTCTGGGGGGGAGCATTATGTGGGGTGCTGGTGAAGGGGGTATATTCTGGAGGGGGGAGCATTATGTGGGGTGCTGGTGAAGGGGGTATATTCTGGAGGGGGGAGCATTATGTGGGGTGCTGGTGAAGGGGGTGATAATATTCTGGAGGGGGGATCATTATGTGGGGTGCTGGTGAAGGGGGGGGTAATATTCTGGGGGGGAGCATTATGTGGGTGCTGGTGAAGGGGGGGGTAATATTCTGGGGGGGAGCATTATGTGGGGTGCTGGTGAAGGGGGTATATTCTGGAGGGGGGAGCATTATGTGGGGTGCTGGTGAAGGGGGGTAATATTCTGGGGGGGGCATTATGTGGGGTGCTGGTGAAGGGGGGTAATATTCTGGGGGGGGAGCATTATGTGGGGTGCTGGTGAAGGGGTTAATATTCTGGGGGGGGGAGCATTATGTGGGGTGCTGGTGAAGGGGGGGTAATATTCTGGGGGGGGAGCATTATGTGGGGTGCTGGTGAAGGGGGTAATAGTCTGGGGGGGGGAGCATTATGTGGGGTGCTGGTAAAGGGGGTAATATTCTGGGGGAAAACATTATGTGGGGTGCTGGTGAAGGGGGGGTAATATTCTGGGGGGAGCATTATGTGGGGTGCTGGTGAAGGGGGTAATATTCTGGAGGGGGAGCATTATGTGGGTGCTGGTGAAGGGGGCGGTAATATTCTGGGGGGAGCATTATGTGGGGTGCTGGTGAAGGGGGGGATAATATTCTGGGGGGGGAGCATTATGTGGGGTGCTGGTGAAGGGGGGGTAATATTCTGGGGGGAGCATTATGTGGGGTGCTGGTGAAGGGGGGGGGGTAATATTCTGGGGGGAGCATTATGTGGGGTGAAGGGGGGTAATATTCTGGAGGGGGGCATTATGTGGGGTGCTGGTGAAGGGGGTAATATTCTGGAGGGGGGCATTATTTGGGGTGCTGGTGAAGGGGGGTAATATTCTGGGGGGGAGCATTATGTGGGTGCTGGTCAAGGGGGGGTAATATTCTGGGGGGGAGCATTACGTGGGGGTGCTGGTGAAGGGGGTAATAGTCTGGGTGGGGGAGCATTATGTGGGGTGCTGGTGAAGGGGGTGATAATATTCTGGAGGAGGGATCATTATGTGGGGTGCTGGTGAAGGGGGGGGTAATATTCTGGGGGGAGCATTATGTGGGTGCTGATGAAGGGGGGGAGCATTATGTGGGGTGCTGGTGAAGGGGGTAATATTCTGGAGGGGGGAGCATTATGTGGGGTGCTGGTGAACGGGGGGTAATATTCTGGGGGGGAGCATTATGTGGGGTGCTGGTGAAGGAGGTAATATTCTGGGGGGGGGGGCATTATGTGGGGTGCTGGTGAAGGGGGTAATATTCTGGGGGGGAGCATTATGTGGGGTGCTGGTGAAGGGGGGGTAATATTCTGGGGGGAGCATTATGTGGGGTGCTGGTGAAGGGGGGGTAATATTCTGGGGGGGAGCATTATGTTGGGTGAAGGGGGGTAATATTCTGGAGGGGGGCATTATGTGGGGTGCTGGTGAAGGGGGTAATATTCT
Source organism: Mixophyes australis (assembly GCA_036250195.1). NCBI lineage: Eukaryota > Metazoa > Chordata > Amphibia > Anura > Limnodynastidae > Mixophyes > Mixophyes australis. The sequence goes on from JAVHZZ010000010.1 coordinate 1,002,822, forward strand.
GGGGGGGGAGCATTATGTGGGGTGCTGGTGAAGGGGGGGTAATATTCTGTGGGGGGAGCATTATGTGGGGTGCTGGTGAAGGGGGTAATATTCTAGGGGAAGAGCATTATGTGGGGTGCTGGTGAAGGGGGGTAATATTCTGGAGGGGGGCATTATGTGGGGTGTTGGTGAAGGGGGTAATAGTCTGGGTGGGGGAGCATTATGTGGGGTGCTGGTGAAGGGGGTGATAATATTCTGGAGGAGGGATCATTATGTGGGGTGCTGGTGAAGGGGGGGGGTAATATTCTGGGGGGAGCATTATGTGGGTGCTGATGAAGGGGGGGAGCATTATGTGGGGTGCTGGTGAAGGGGGTAATATTCTGGAGGGGGGAGCATTATGTGGGGTGCTGGTGAACGGGGGGTAATATTCTGGGGGGGAGCATTATGTGGGGTGCTGGTGAAGGAGGTAATATTCTGGGGGGGGGAGCATTATGTGGGGTGCTGGTGAAGGGGGTAATATTCTGGGGGGGAGCATTATGTGGGGTGCTGGTGAAGGGGGTAATATTCTGGGGGGAAGCATTATGTGGGGTGCTGGTGAAGGGGGGGTAATATTCTGGGGGGAGCATTATGTGGGGTGCTGGTGAAGGGGGGGTAATATTCTGGGGGGGAGCATTATGTGGGGTGAAGGGGGGTAATATTCTGGAGGGGGGCATTATGTGGGGTGCTGGTGAAGGGGGTAATATTCTGGGGGGGGAGCATTATGTGGGGTGCTGGTGAAGGGGGGGTAATATTCTGTGGGGGGAGCATTATGTGGGGTGCTGGTGAAGGGGGTAATATTCTAGGGGAAGAGCATTATGTGGGGTGCTGGTGAAGGGGGTAATATTCTGGAGGGGGGCATTATGTGGGGTGCTGGTGAAGGGGGTAATATTCTGGGGGGGGAGCATTATGTGGGGTGCTGGCAAAGGGGGTAATATTCTGGGTGGGGGAGCATTATGTGGGGTGCTGGTGAAGGGGGTGATAATATTCTGGAGGGGGGATCATTATGTGGGGGTGCTGGTGAAGGGGGGGGTAATATTCTGGTGGGAGCATTATGTGGGTGCTGGTGAAGGGGGGGTAATATTCTGGGGGGGAGCATTATGTGGGGTGCTGGTGAAGGGGGTAATATTCTGGAGGGGGGAGCATTATGTGGGGTGCTGGTGAAGGGGGGGTAATATTCTGGGGGGGAGCATTATGTGGGGTGCTGGTGAAGGAGGTAATATTCTGGGGGGGGAGCATTATGTGGGGTGCTGGTGAAGGGGGTAATATTCTGGGGGGGAGCATTATGTGGGTGCTGGTGAAGGGGGTAATATTCTGGGGGGAAGCATTATGTGGGGTGCTGGTGAAGGGGGGGGGTAATATTCTGGGGGGAGCATTATGTGGGGTGCTGGTGAAGGGGGGGTAATATTCTGGGGGGGAGCATTATGTGGGTTGAAGGGGGGTAATATTCTGGAGGGGGGCATTATGTGGGGTGCTGGTGAAGGGGGGTAATATTCTGGGGGGGAGCATTATGTGGGGTGCTGGTGAAGGGGGGTAATATTCTGGGGGGGAGCATTATGTGGGGTGCTGGTGAAGGGGGTAATATTCTAGGGGAAGAGCATTATGTGGGGTGCTGGTGAAGGGGGGTAATATTCTGGAGGGGGGCATTATGTGGGGTGCTGGTGAAGGGGTAATATTCTGGGGGGGAGCATTATGTGGGGTGCTGGCAAAGGGGGTAATATTCTAGGGGGGAGCATTATGTGGGGTGCTGGTGAAGGGGGTAATATTCTGGGGGGGGAGCATTATGTGGGGTGCTGGTGAAGGGGGTAATATTCTGGGGGGAGCATTATGTGGGGTGCTGGTGAAGGGGGTAATATTCTGGGGGGGAACATTATGTGGGGTGCTGGTGAAGGGGGTAATATTCTGGGGGGGAGCATTATGTGGGGTGCTGGTGAAGGGGGTAATATTCTAGAGGGGGAGCATTATGTGGGGTGCTGGTGAAGGGGGTAATATTCTGGGGGGGAGCATTATGTGGGGTGCTGGTGAAGGGGGGTAATATTCTGGGGGGGGAGCATTATGTGGGGTGCTGGTGAAGGGGGGGTAATATTCTGGGGAGAGGAGCATTATGTGGGGTGCTGGTGAAGGGGGGTAATATTCTGGAGTTGGGCATTATGTGGGGTGCTGGTGAAGGGGGGTAATATTCTGGAGGGGAGCATTATGTGGGGTGCTGGTGAAGGGGGGGGTAATATTCTGGGGGGAGGAGCATTATGTGGGGTGCTGGTGAAGGGGGGTAATATTCTGGGGGGGAGCATTATGTGGGGTGCTGGTGAAGGGGGGGTAATATTCTGGGGGGAGGAGCATTATGTGGGGTGCTGGTGAAGGGGGGTAATATTCTGGAGGGGGGCATTATGTGGGGTGCTGGTGAAGGGGGTAATATTCTGGGGGGGGAGCATTATGTGGGGTGCTGGTGAAGGGGGTAATATTCTGGAGGGAGGAGCATTATGTGGGGTGCTGGTGAAGGGGGTAATATTCTGGGGGGGGAGCATTATGTGGGGTGCTGGTGAAGGGGGTAATATTCTGGGGGGGAGCATTATGTGGGGTGCTGGTGAAGGGGGGGTAATATTCTGGGGGGGGAGCATTATGTGGGGTGCTGGTGAAGGGGGTAATAGTCTGGGGGGGAGCATTATGTGGGGTGCTGGTGAAGGGGGTAATATTCTGGGGGAAAACATTATGTGGGGTGCTGGTGAAGGGGGGGTAATATTCTGGGGGGAGCATTATGTGGGGTGCTGGTGAAGGGGGTAATATTCTGGAGGGGGAGCATTATGTGGGTGCTGGTGAAGGGGGGGGTAATATTCTGGGGGGAGCATTATGTGGGGTGCTGGTGAAGGGGGTAATATTCTGGAGGGGGAGCATTATGTTGGGTGCTGGTGAAGGGGGGGTAATATTCTGAGGGGGAGCATTATGTGGGGTGTTGGTGAAGGGAGTAATATTCTGGGGGGGAGCATTATGTGGGGTGCTGGTGAAGGGGGTAATATTCTGGGGGGGAGCATTATGTGGGGTGCTGGTGAAGGGGGGGATAATATTCTGGGGGGGAGCATTATGTGGGGTGCTGGTGAAGGGGGGGTAATATTCTGGGGGGAGCATTATGTGGGGTGCTGGTGAAGGTGGGGGGTAATATTCTGGGGGGAGCATTATGTGGGGTGAAGGGGGGTAATATTCTGGAGGGGGGCATTATGTGGGGTGCTGGTGAAGGGGGTAATATTCTGGAGGGGGGCATTATTTGGGGTGCTGGTGAAGGGGGTAATATTCTGGGGGGGAGCATTATGTGGGTGCTGGTGAAGGGGGGGGTAATATTCTGGGGGGGAGCATTACGTGGGGTGCTGGTGAAGGGGGGTAATAGTCTGGGTGGGGGAGCATTATGTGGGGTGCTGGTAAAGGGGGTGATAATATTCTGGAGGAGGGATCATTATGTGGGGTGCTGGTGAAGGGGGGGGGGGTAATATTCTGGGGGAGCATTATGTGGGTGCTGATGAAGGGGGGGAGCATTATGTGGGGTGCTGGTGAAGGGGGTAATATTCTGGAGGGGGGAGCATTATGTGGGGTGCTGGTGAACGGGGGGTAATATTCTGGGGGGGAGCATTATGTGGGGTGCTGGTGAAGGGGGTAATATTCTGGAGGGGGAGCATTATGTGGGTGCTGGTGAAGGGGGCGGTAATATTCTGGGGGGAGCATTATGTGGGGTGCTGGTGAAGGGGGTAATATTCTGGAGGGGGGCATTATTTGGGGTGCTGGTGAAGGGGGTAATATTCTGGGGGGGAGCATTATGTGGGTGCTGGTGAAGGGGGGGTAATATTCTGGGGGGGAGCATTACGTGGGGTGCTGGTGAAGGGGGTAATAGTCTGGGTGGGGGAGCATTATGTGGGGTGCTGGTAAAGGGGGTGATAATATTCTGGAGGAGGGATCATTATGTGGGGTGCTGGTGAAGGGGGGGGGGTAATATTCTGGGGGAGCATTATGTGGGTGCTGATGAAGGGGGGGAGCATTATGTGGGGTGCTGGTGAAGGGGGTAATATTCTGGAGGGGGGAGCATTATGTGGGGTGCTGGTGAACGGGGGGTAATATTCTGGGGGGGAGCATTATGTGGGGTGCTGGTGAAGGGGGTAATATTCTGGAGGGGGAGCATTATGTGGGTGCTGGTGAAGGGGGCGGTAATATTCTGGGGGGAGCATTATGTGGGATGCTGGTGAAGGGGGTAATATTCTGGAGGGGGAGCATTATGTTGGGTGCTGGTGAAGGGGGGGTAATATTCTGAGGGGGAGCATTATGTGGGGTGTTGGTGAAGGGAGTAATATTCTGGGGGGGAGCATTATGTGGGGTGCTGGTGAAGGGGGTAATATTCTGGGGGGGAGCATTATGTGGGGTGCTGGTGAAGGGGGGGATAATATTCTGGGGGGGAGCATTATGTGGGGTGCTGGTGAAGGGGGGGGTAATATTCTGGGGGGAGCATTATGTGGGGTGCTGGTGAAGGGGGGGTAATATTCTGGGGGGAGCATTATGTGGGGTGAAGGGGGGTAATATTCTGGAGGGGGGCATTATGTGGGGTGCTGGTGAAGGGGGTAATATTCTGGAGGGGGGCATTATTTGGGGTGCTGGTGAAGGGGGTAATATTCTGGGGGGGAGCATTATGTGGGTGCTGGTCAAGGGGGGGTAATATTCTGGGGGGGAGCATTACGTGGGGTGCTGGTGAAGGGGGTAATAGTCTGGGTGGGGGAGCATTATGTGGGGTGCTGGTGAAGGGGGTGATAATATTCTGGAGGAGGGATCATTATGTGGGGTGCTGGTGAAGGGGGGGGTAATATTCTGGGGGGAGCATTATGTGGGTGCTGATGAAGGGGGGGAGCATTATGTGGGGTGCTGGTGAACGGGGGGTAATATTCTGGGGGGGAGCATTATGTGGGGTGCTGGTGAAGGAGGTAATATTCTGGGGGGGGGGCATTATGTGGGGTGCTGGTGAAGGGGGTAATATTCTGGGGGGGAGCATTATGTGGGGTGCTGGTGAAGGGGGGGTAATATTCTGGGGGGAGCATTATGTGGGGTGCTGGTGAAGGGGGGGGTAATATTCTGGGGGGGAGCATTATGTGGGGTGAAGGGGGGTAATATTCTGGAGGGGGGCATTATGTGGGGTGCTGGTGAAGGGGGTAATATTCTGGGGGGGGGAGCATTATGTGGGGTGCTGGTGAAGGGGGGGTAATATTCTGTGGGGGGAGCATTATGTGGGGTGCTGGTGAAGGGGGTAATATTCTAGGGGAAGAGCATTATGTGGGGTGCTGGTGAAGGGGGTAATATTCTGGAGGGGGGCATTATGTGGGGTGCTGGTGAAGGGGGTAATAGTCTGGGTGGGGGAGCATTATGTGGGGTGCTGGTGAAGGGGGTGATAATATTCTGGAGGAGGGATCATTATGTGGGGTGCTGGTGAAGGGGGGGGGGTAATATTCTGGGGGGAGCATTATGTGGGTGCTGATGAAGGGGGGGAGCATTATGTGGGGTGCTGGTGAAGGGGGTAATATTCTGGAGGGGGGAGCATTATGTGGGGTGCTGGTGAACGGGGGGTAATATTCTGGGGGGGAGCATTATGTGGGGTGCTGGTGAAGGAGGTAATATTCTGGGGGGGGGGAGCATTATGTGGGGTGCTGGTGAAGGGGGGTAATATTCTGGGGGGAAGCATTATGTGGGGTGCTGGTGAAGGGGGGGTAATATTCTGGGGGGAGCATTATGTGGGGTGCTGGTGAAGGGGGGGTAATATTCTGGGGGGGGAGCATTATGTGGGGTGAAGGGGGGTAATATTCTGGAGGGGGGCATTATGTGGGGTGCTGGTGAAGGGGGTAATATTCTGGGGGGGGAGCATTATGTGGGGTGCTGGTGAAGGGGGGGTAATATTCTGTGGGGGGAGCATTATGTGGGGTGCTGGTGAAGGGGGGTAATATTCTAGGGGAAGAGCATTATGTGGGGTGCTGGTGAAGGGGGTAATATTCTGGAGGGGGGCATTATGTGGGGTGCTGGTGAAGGGGGTGATAATATTCTGGAGGGGGGATCATTATGTGGGGTGCTGGTGAAGGGGGGGGTAATATTCTGGTGGGAGCATTATGTGGGTGCTGGTGAAGGGGGGGTAATATTCTGGGGGGGAGCATTATGTGGGGTGCTGGTGAAGGAGGTAATATTCTGGGGGGGGAGCATTATGTGGGGTGCTGGTGAAGGGGGTAATATTCTGGGGGGGAGCATTATGTGGGTGCTGGTGAAGGGGGGGTAATATTCTGGGGGGGAGCATTACGTGGGGTGCTGGTGAAGGGGGTAATAGTCTGGGGGGGGAGCATTATGTGGGGTGCTGGTGAAGGGGGTAATATTCTGGGGGGGAGCATTATGTGGGTGCTGGTGAAGGGGGGGTAATATTCTGGGGGGGAGCATTACGTGGGGTGCTGGTGAAGGGGGTAATAGTCTGGGTGGGGGAGCATTATGTGGGGTGCTGGTAAAGGGGGTGATAATATTCTGGAGGAGGGATCATTATGTGGGGTGCTGGTGAAGGGGGGGGGGGGTAATATTCTGGGGGAGCATTATGTGGGTGCTGATGAAGGGGGGGAGCATTATGTGGGGTGCTGGTGAAGGGGGTAATATTCTGGAGGGGGGAGCATTATGTGGTGTGCTGGTGAACGGGGGGTAATATTCTGGGGGGGAGCATTATGTGGGGTGCTGGTGAAGGGGGTAATATTCTGGAGGGGGAGCATTATGTGGGTGCTGGTGAAGGGGGCGGTAATATTCTGGGGGGAGCATTATGTGGGGTGCTGGTGAAGGGGGTAATATTCTGGAGGGGGAGCATTATGTTGGGTGCTGGTGAAGGGGGTGTAATATTCTGAGGGGGAGCATTATGTGGGGTGTTGGTGAAGGGAGTAATATTCTGGGGGGGAGCATTATGTGGGGTGCTGGTGAAGGGGGTAATATTCTGGGGGGGAGCATTATGTGGGGTGCTGGTGAAGGGGGGGATAATATTCTGGGGGGGAGCATTATGTGGGGTGCTGGTGAAGGGGGGGTAATATTCTGGGGGGAGCATTATGTGGGGTGCTGGTGAAGGGGGGGGTAATATTCTGGGGGGAGCATTATGTGGGGTGAAGGGGGGTAATATTCTGGAGGGGGGCATTATGTGGGGTGCTGGTGAAGGGGGTAATATTCTGGAGGGGGGCATTATTTGGGGTGCTGGTGAAGGGGGTAATATTCTGGGGGGGAGCATTATGTGGGTGCTGGTCAAGGGGGGGTAATATTCTGGGGGGGAGCATTACGTGGGGTGCTGGTGAAGGGGGTAATAGTCTGGGTGGGGGAGCATTATGTGGGGTGCTGGTGAAGGGGGTGATAATATTCTGGAGGAGGGATCATTATGTGGGGTGCTGGTGAAGGGGGGGGTAATATTCTGGGGGGAGCATTATGTGGGTGCTGATGAAGGGGGGGAGCATTATGTGGGGTGCTGGTGAACGGGGGGTAATATTCTGGGGGGGAGCATTATGTGGGGTGCTGGTGAAGGAGGTAATATTCTGGGGGGGGGGCATTATGTGGGGTGCTGGTGAAGGGGGTAATATTCTGGGGGGGAGCATTATGTGGGGTGCTGGTGAAGGGGGGGTAATATTCTGGGGGGAGCATTATGTGGGGTGCTGGTGAAGGGGGGGTAATATTCTGGGGGGGAGCATTATGTGGGGTGAAGGGGGGTAATATTCTGGAGGGGGGCATTATGTGGGGTGCTGGTGAAGGGGGTAATATTCTGGGGGGGGAGCATTATGTGGGGTGCTGGTGAAGGGGGGGTAATATTCTGTGGGGGGAGCATTATGTGGGGTGCTGGTGAAGGGGGTAATATTCTAGGGGAAGAGCATTATGTGGGGTGCTGGTGAAGGGGGTAATATTCTGGAGGGGGGCATTATGTGGGGTGCTGGTGAAGGGGGTAATAGTCTGGGTGGGGGAGCATTATGTGGGGTGCTGGTGAAGGGGGTGATAATATTCTGGAGGAGGGATCATTATGTGGGGTGCTGGTGAAGGGGGGGGGGTAATATTCTGGGGGGAGCATTATGTGGGTGCTGATGAAGGGGGGGAGCATTATGTGGGGTGCTGGTGAAGGGGGTAATATTCTGGAGGGGGGAGCATTATGTGGGGTGCTGGTGAACGGGGGGTAATATTCTGGGGGGGAGCATTATGTGGGGTGCTGGTGAAGGAGGTAATATTCTGGGGGGGGGGAGCATTATGTGGGGTGCTGGTGAAGGGGGTAATATTCTGGGGGGAAGCATTATGTGGGGTGCTGGTGAAGGGGGGGTAATATTCTGGGGGGAGCATTATGTGGGGTGCTGGTGAAGGGGGGGTAATATTCTGGGGGGGGAGCATTATGTGGGGTGAAGGGGGGTAATATTCTGGAGGGGGGCATTATGTGGGGTGCTGGTGAAGGGGGTAATATTCTGGGGGGGGAGCATTATGTGGGGTGCTGGTGAAGGGGGGGTAATATTCTGTGGGGGGAGCATTATGTGGGGTGCTGGTGAAGGGGGTAATATTCTAGGGGAAGAGCATTATGTGGGGTGCTGGTGAAGGGGGTAATATTCTGGAGGGGGGCATTATGTGGGGTGCTGGTGAAGGGGGTGATAATATTCTGGAGGGGGGATCATTATGTGGGGTGCTGGTGAAGGGGGGGGTAATATTCTGGTGGGAGCATTATGTGGGTGCTGGTGAAGGGGGGGTAATATTCTGGGGGGGAGCATTATGTGGGGTGCTGGTGAAGGAGGTAATATTCTGGGGGGGGGAGCATTATGTGGGGTGCTGGTGAAGGGGGTAATATTCTGGGGGGGAGCATTATGTGGGTGCTGGTGAAGGGGGTAATATTCTGGGGGGAAGCATTATGTGGGGTGCTGGTGAAGGGGGGGGTAATATTCTGGGGGGAGCATTATGTGGGGTGCTGGTGAAGGGGGGGTAATATTCTGGGGGGGAGCATTATGTGGGTTGAAGGGGGGTAATATTCTGGAGGGGGGCATTATGTGGGGTGCTGGTGAAGGGGGTAATATTCTGGGGGGGAGCATTATGTGGGGTGCTGGTGAAGGGGGGTAATATTCTGGGGGGGAGCATTATGTGGGGTGCTGGTGAAGGGGGTAATATTCTAGGGGAAGAGCATTATGTGGGGTGCTGGTGAAGGGGGTAATATTCTGGAGGGGGGCATTATGTGGGGTGCTGGTGAAGGGGTAATATTCTGGGGGGGGAGCATTATGTGGGGTGCTGGCAAAGGGGGTAATATTCTGGGGGGGAGCATTATGTGGGGTGCTGGTGAAGGGGGTAATATTCTGGGGGGGGGGAGCATTATGTGGGGTGCTGGTGAAGGGGGTAATATTCTGGGGGGAGCATTATGTGGGGTGCTGGTGAAGGGGGTAATATTCTGGGGGGGAACATTATGTGGGGTGCTGGTGAAGGGGGTAATATTCTGGGGGGGAGCATTATGTGGGGTGCTGGTGAAGGGGGTAATATTCTAGAGGGGGAGCATTATGTGGGGTGCTGGTGAAGGGGGTAATATTCTGGGGGGGAGCATTATGTGGGGTGCTGGTGAAGGGGGGTAATATTCTGGGGGGGGAGCATTATGTGGGGTGCTGGTGAAGGGGGGTAATATTCTGGAGTTGGGCATTATGTGGGGTGCTGGTGAAGGGGGTAATATTCTGGAGGGGGGCATTATGTGGGGTGCTGGTGAAGAGGGTAATATTCTGGGGGGGAGCATTATGTGGGGTGCTGGTGAAGGGGGTAATATTCTGGAGGGAGGAGCATTATGTGGGGTGCTGGTGAAGGGGGTAATATTCTGGGGGGGAGCATTATGTGGGGTGCTGGTGAAGGGGGGTAATATTCTGGGGGGGAGCATTATGTGGGGTGCTGGTGAAGGGGGGGTAATATTCTGGGGGGGGGAGCATTATGTGGGGTGCTGGTGAAGGGGGTAATAGTCTGGGGGGGGAGCATTATGTGGGGTGCTGGTGAAGGGGGTAATATTCTGGGGGAAAACATTATGTGGGGTGCTGGTGAAGGGGGGGTAATATTCTGGGGGGAGCATTATGTGGGGTGCTGGTGAAGGGGGTAATATTCTGGAGGGGGAGCATTATGTGGGTGCTGGTGAAGGGGGGGGGTAATATTCTGGGGGGAGCATTATGTGGGGTGCTGGTGAAGGGGGTAATATTCTGGAGGGGGAGCATTATGTTGGGTGCTGGTGAAGGGGGGGTAATATTCTGAGGGGGAGCATTATGTGGGGTGTTGGTGAAGGGAGTAATATTCTGGGGGGGAGCATTATGTGGGGTGCTGGTGAAGGGGGGTAATATTCTGGGGGGGAGCATTATGTGGGGTGCTGGTGAAGGGGGGGATAATATTCTGGGGGGGAGCATTATGTGGGGTGCTGGTGAAGGGGGGGTAATATTCTGGGGGGAGCATTATGTGGGGTGCTGGTGAAGGGGGGGGGGTAATATTCTGGGGGGAGCATTATGTGGGGTGAAGGGGGGTAATATTCTGGAGGGGGGCATTATGTGGGGTGCTGGTGAAGGGGGTAATATTCTGGAGGGGGGCATTATTTGGGGTGCTGGTGAAGGGGGTAATATTCTGGGGGGGAGCATTATGTGGGTGCTGGTGAAGGGGGGGTAATATTCTGGGGGGGAGCATTACGTGGGGTGCTGGTGAAGGGGGTAATAGTCTGGGTGGGGGAGCATTATGTGGGGTGCTGGTGAAGGGGGTGATAATATTCTGGAGGAGGGATCATTATGTGGGGTGCTGGTGAAGGGGGGGGGTAATATTCTGGGGGGAGCATTATGTGGGTGCTGATGAAGGGGGGGAGCATTATGTGGGGTGCTGGTGAAGGGGGTAATATTCTGGAGGGGGGAGCATTATGTGGGGTGCTGGTGAACGGGGGGTAATATTCTGGGGGGGAGCATTATGTGGGGTGCTGGTGAAGGAGGTAATATTCTGGGGGGGGGAGCATTATGTGGGGTGCTGGTGAAGGGGGTAATATTCTGGGGGGGAGCATTATGTGGGGTGCTGGTGAAGGGGGGGTAATATTCTGGAGGGAGCATTATGTGGGGTGCTGGTGAAGGGGGGGTAATATTCTGGGGGGGAGCATTATGTGGGGTGAAGGGGGGTAATATTCTGGAGGGGGGCATTATGTGGGGTGCTGGTGAAGGGGGTAATATTCTGGGGGGGGAGCATTATGTGGGGTGCTGGTGAAGGGGGGGTAATATTCTGTGGGGGGAGCATTATGTGGGGTGCTGGTGAAGGGGGTAATATTCTAGGGGAAGAGCATTATGTGGGGTGCTGGTGAAGGGGGTAATATTCTGGAGGGGGGCATTATGTGGGGTGCTGGTGAAGGGGGTAATAGTCTGGGTGGGGGAGCATTATGTGGGGTGCTGGTGAAGGGGGTGATAATATTCTGGAGGAGGGATCATTATGTGGGGTGCTGGTGAAGGGGGGGGGGTAATATTCTGGGGGGAGCATTATGTGGGTGCTGATGAAGGGGGGGAGCATTATGTGGGGTGCTGGTGAAGGGGGTAATATTCTGGAGGGGGGAGCATTATGTGGGGTGCTGGTGAACGGGGGGTAATATTCTGGGGGGGAGCATTATGTGGGGTGCTGGTGAAGGAGGTAATATTCTGGGGGGGGAGCATTATGTGGGGTGCTGGTGAAGGGGGGTAATATTCTGGGGGGGAGCATTATGTGGGGTGCTGGTGAAGGGGGTAATATTCTGGGGGGAAGCATTATGTGGGGTGCTGGTGAAGGGGGGGGTAATATTCTGGGGGGAGCATTATGTGGGGTGCTGGTGAAGGGGGGGTAATATTCTGGGGGGGAGCATTATGTGGGGTGAAGGGGGGTAATATTCTGGAGGGGGGCATTATGTGGGGTGCTGGTGAAGGGGGTAATATTCTGGGGGGGGAGCATTATGTGGGGTGCTGGTGAAGGGGGGGTAATATTCTGTGGGGGGAGCATTATGTGGGGTGCTGGTGAAGGGGGTAATATTCTAGGGGAAGAGCATTATGTGGGGTGCTGGTGAAGGGGGTAATATTCTGGAGGGGGGCATTATGTGGGGTGCTGGTGAAGGGGGTAATATTCTGGGGGGGGAGCATTATGTGGGGTGCTGGCAAAGGGGGTAATATTCTGGGTGGGGGAGCATTATGTGGGGTGCTGGTGAAGGGGGTGATAATATTCTGGAGGGGGGATCATTATGTGGGGTGCTGGTGAAGGGGGGGGTAATATTCTGGTGGGAGCATTATGTGGGTGCTGGTGAAGGGGGGGTAATATTCTGGGGGGGAGCATTATGTGGGGTGCTGGTGAAGGGGGTAATATTCTGGAGGGGGGAGCATTATGTGGGGTGCTGGTGAAGGGGGGGTAATATTCTGGGGGGGAGCATTATGTGGGGTGCTGGTGAAGGAGGTAATATTCTGGGGGGGGAGCATTATGTGGGGTGCTGGTGAAGGGGGTAATATTCTGGGGGGGAGCATTATGTGGGTGCTGGTGAAGGGGGTAATATTCTGGGGGGAAGCATTATGTGGGGTGCTGGTGAAGGGGGGGGGTAATATTCTGGGGGGAGCATTATGTGGGGTGCTGGTGAAGGGGGGGTAATATTCTGGGGGGGGAGCATTATGTGGGTTGAAGGGGGGTAATATTCTGGAGGGGGGCATTATGTGGGGTGCTGGTGAAGGGGGTAATATTCTGGGGGGGAGCATTATGTGGGGTGCTGGTGAAGGGGGGTAATATTCTGGGGGGGAGCATTATGTGGGGTGCTGGTGAAGGGGGTAATATTCTAGGAGAAGAGCATTATGTGGGGTGCTGGTGAAGGGGGTAATATTCTGGAGGGGGGCATTATGTGGGGTGCTGGTGAAGGGGGTAATAGTCTGGGTGGGGGAGCATTATGTGGGGTGCTGGTAAAGGGGGTGATAATATTCTGGAGGAGGGATCATTATGTGGGGTGCTGGTGAAGGGGGGGGGGTAATATTCTGGGGGAGCATTATGTGGGTGCTGATGAAGGGGGGGAGCATTATGTGGGGTGCTGGTGAAGGGGGTAATATTCTGGAGGGGGGAGCATTATGTGGGGTGCTGGTGAACGGGGGGTAATATTCTGGGGGGGAGCATTATGTGGGGTGCTGGTGAAGGGGGTAATATTCTGGAGGGGGAGCATTATGTGGGTGCTGGTGAAGGGGGCGGTAATATTCTGGGGGGAGCATTATGTGGGGTGCTGGTGAAGGGGGTAATATTCTGGAGGGGGAGCATTATGTTGGGTGCTGGTGAAGGGGGGGTAATATTCTGAGGGGGAGCATTATGTGGGGTGTTGGTGAAGGGAGTAATATTCTGGGGGGGAGCATTATGTGGGGTGCTGGTGAAGGGGGTAATATTCTGGGGGGGAGCATTATGTGGGGTGCTGGTGAAGGGGGGGATAATATTCTGGGGGGGAGCATTATGTGGGGTGCTGGTGAAGGGGGGGTAATATTCTGGGGGGAGCATTATGTGGGGTGCTGGTGAAGGGGGGGTAATATTCTGGGGGGAGCATTATGTGGGGTGAAGGGGGGTAATATTCTGGAGGGGGGCATTATGTGGGGTGCTGGTGAAGGGGGTAATATTCTGGAGGGGGGCATTATTTGGGGTGCTGGTGAAGGGGGTAATATTCTGGGGGGGAGCATTATGTGGGTGCTGGTCAAGGGGGGGTAATATTCTGGGGGGGAGCATTACGTGGGGTGCTGGTGAAGGGGGTAATAGTCTGGGTGGGGGAGCATTATGTGGGGTGCTGGTGAAGGGGGTGATAATATTCTGGAGGAGGGATCATTATGTGGGGTGCTGGTGAAGGGGGGGGTAATATTCTGGGGGGAGCATTATGTGGGTGCTGATGAAGGGGGGGAGCATTATGTGGGGTGCTGGTGAACGGGGGGTAATATTCTGGGGGGGAGCATTATGTGGGGTGCTGGTGAAGGAGGTAATATTCTGGGGGGGGGCATTATGTGGGGTGCTGGTGAAGGGGGTAATATTCTGGGGGGGAGCATTATGTGGGGTGCTGGTGAAGGGGGGGTAATATTCTGGGGGGAGCATTATGTGGGGTGCTGGTGAAGGGGGGGTAATATTCTGGGGGGGAGCATTATGTGGGGTGAAGGGGGGTAATATTCTGGAGGGGGGCATTATGTGGGGTGCTGGTGAAGGGGGTAATATTCTGGGGGGGGAGCATTATGTGGGGTGCTGGTGAAGGGGGGGTAATATTCTGTGGGGGGAGCATTATGTGGGGTGCTGGTGAAGGGGGTAATATTCTGGAGGGGGGCATTATGTGGGGTGCTGGTGAAGGGGGTAATAGTCTGGGTGGGGGAGCATTATGTGGGGTGCTGGTGAAGGGGGTGATAATATTCTGGAGGAGGGATCATTATGTGGGGTGCTGGTGAAGGGGGGGGGTAATATTCTGGGGGGAGCATTATGTGGGTGCTGATGAAGGGGGGGAGCATTATGTGGGGTGCTGGTGAAGGGGGTAATATTCTGGAGGGGGGAGCATTATGTGGGGTGCTGGTGAACGGGGGGTAATATTCTGGGGGGGAGCATTATGTGGGGTGCTGGTGAAGGAGGTAATATTCTGGGGGGGGGAGCATTATGTGGGGTGCTGGTGAAGGGGGTAATATTCTGGGGGGAAGCATTATGTGGGGTGCTGGTGAAGGGGGGGTAATATTCTGGGGGGAGCATTATGTGGGGTGCTGGTGAAGGGGGGGTAATATTCTGGGGGGGGAGCATTATGTGGGGTGAAGGGGGGTAATATTCTGGAGGGGGGCATTATGTGGGGTGCTGGTGAAGGGGGTAATATTCTGGGGGGGGAGCATTATGTGGGGTGCTGGTGAAGGGGGGGTAATATTCTGTGGGGGGAGCATTATGTGGGGTGCTGGTGAAGGGGGTAATATTCTAGGGGAAGAGCATTATGTGGGGTGCTGGTGAAGGGGGTAATATTCTGGAGGGGGGCATTATGTGGGGTGCTGGTGAAGGGGGTAATATTCTGGGGGGGGGAGCATTATGTGGGGTGCTGGCAAAGGGGGTAATATTCTGGGTGGGGGAGCATTATGTGGGGTGCTGGTGAAGGGGGTGATAATATTCTGGAGGGGGGATCATTATGTGGGGTGCTGGTGAAGGGGGGGGTAATATTCTGGTGGGAGCATTATGTGGGTGCTGGTGAAGGGGGGGTAATATTCTGGGGGGGAGCATTATGTGGGGTGCTGGTGAAGGAGGTAATATTCTGGGGGGGGAGCATTATGTGGGGTGCTGGTGAAGGGGGTAATATTCTGGGGGGGAGCATTATGTGGGTGCTGGTGAAGGGGGTAATATTCTGGGGGGAAGCATTATGTGGGGTGCTGGTGAAGGGGGGGGTAATATTCTGGGGGGAGCATTATGTGGGGTGCTGGTGAAGGGGGGGTAATATTCTGGGGGGGAGCATTATGTGGGTTGAAGGGGGGTAATATTCTGGAGGGGGGCATTATGTGGGGTGCTGGTGAAGGGGGTAATATTCTGGGGGGGAGCATTATGTGGGGTGCTGGTGAAGGGGGGTAATATTCTGGGGGGGAGCATTATGTGGGGTGCTGGTGAAGGGGGTAATATTCTAGGGGAAGAGCATTATGTGGGGTGCTGGTGAAGGGGGTAATATTCTGGAGGGGGGCATTATGTGGGGTGCTGGTGAAGGGGTAATATTCTGGGGGGGGAGCATTATGTGGGGTGCTGGCAAAGGGGGTAATATTCTGGGGGGGAGCATTATGTGGGGTGCTGGTGAAGGGGGTAATATTCTGGGGGGGGGGAGCATTATGTGGGGTGCTGGTGAAGGGGGTAATATTCTGGGGGGAGCATTATGTGGGGTGCTGGTGAAGGGGGTAATATTCTGGGGGGGAACATTATGTGGGGTGCTGGTGAAGGGGGTAATATTCTGGGGGGGAGCATTATGTGGGGTGCTGGTGAAGGGGGTAATATTCTAGAGGGGGAGCATTATGTGGGGTGCTGGTGAAGGGGGTAATATTCTGGGGGGGAGCATTATGTGGGGTGCTGGTGAAGGGGGGTAATATTCTGGGGGGGGAGCATTATGTGGGGTGCTGGTGAAGGGGGGTAATATTCTGGAGTTGGGCATTATGTGGGGTGCTGGTGAAGGGGGTAATATTCTGGAGGGGGGCATTATGTGGGGTGCTGGTGAAGAGGGTAATATTCTGGGGGGGAGCATTATGTGGGGTGCTGGTGAAGGGGGTAATATTCTGGAGGGAGGAGCATTATGTGGGGTGCTGGTGAAGGGGGTAATATTCTGGGGGGGAGCATTATGTGGGGTGCTGGTGAAGGGGGTAATATTCTGGGGGGGAGCATTATGTGGGGTGCTGGTGAAGGGGGGGTAATATTCTGGGGGGGGGAGCATTATGTGGGGTGCTGGTGAAGGGGGTAATAGTCTGGGGGGGGAGCATTATGTGGGGTGCTGGTGAAGGGGGTAATATTCTGGGGGAAAACATTATGTGGGGTGCTGGTGAAGGGGGGGTAATATTCTGGGGGGAGCATTATGTGGGGTGCTGGTGAAGGGGGTAATATTCTGGAGGGGGAGCATTATGTGGGTGCCGGTGAAGGGGGGGGTAATATTCTGGGGGGAGCATTATGTGGGGTGCTGGTGAAGGGGGTAATATTCTGGAGGGGGAGCATTATGTTGGGTGCTGGTGAAGGGGGGGTAATATTCTGAGGGGGAGCATTATGTGGGGTGTTGGTGAAGGGAGTAATATTCTGGGGGGGAGCATTATGTGGGGTGCTGGTGAAGGGGGTAATATTCTGGGGGGGAGCATTATGTGGGGTGCTGGTGAAGGGGGGGATAATATTCTGGGGGGGAGCATTATGTGGGGTGCTGGTGAAGGGGGGGTAATTTTCTGGGGGGAGCATTATGTGGGGTGCTGGTGAAGGGGGGGGGTAATATTCTGGGGGGAGCATTATGTGGGGTGAAGGGGGGTAATATTCTGGAGGGGGGCATTATGTGGGGTGCTGGTGAAGGGGGTAATATTCTGGAGGGGGGCATTATTTGGGGTGCTGGTGAAGGGGGTAATATTCTGGGGGGGAGCATTATGTGGGTGCTGGTGAAGGGGGGGTAATATTCTGGGGGGGAGCATTACGTGGGGTGCTGGTGAAGGGGGTAATAGTCTGGGTGGGGGAGCATTATGTGGGGTGCTGGTGAAGGGGGTGATAATATTCTGGAGGAGGGATCATTATGTGGGGTGCTGGTGAAGGGGGGGGGTAATATTCTGGGGGGAGCATTATGTGGGTGCTGATGAAGGGGGGGAGCATTATGTGGGGTGCTGGTGAAGGGGGTAATATTCTGGAGGGGGGAGCATTATGTGGGGTGCTGGTGAACGGGGGGTAATATTCTGGGGGGGAGCATTATGTGGGGTGCTGGTGAAGGAGGTAATATTCTGGGGGGGGGAGCATTATGTGGGGTGCTGGTGAAGGGGGTAATATTCTGGGGGGGAGCATTATGTGGGGTGCTGGTGAAGGGGGGGTAATATTCTGGAGGGAGCATTATGTGGGGTGCTGGTGAAGGGGGGGTAATATTCTGGGGGGGAGCATTATGTGGGGTGAAGGGGGGTAATATTCTGGAGGGGGGCATTATGTGGGGTGCTGGTGAAGGGGGTAATATTCTGGGGGGGGAGCATTATGTGGGGTGCTGGTGAAGGGGGGGTAATATTCTGTGGGGGGAGCATTATGTGGGGTGCTGGTGAAGGGGGTAATATTCTAGGGGAAGAGCATTATGTGGGGTGCTGGTGAAGGGGGTAATATTCTGGAGGGGGGCATTATGTGGGGTGCTGGTGAAGGGGGTAATAGTCTGGGTGGGGGAGCATTATGTGGGGTGCTGGTGAAGGGGGTGATAATATTCTGGAGGAGGGATCATTATGTGGGGTGCTGGTGAAGGGGGGGGGGTAATATTCTGGGGGGAGCATTATGTGGGTGCTGATGAAGGGGGGGAGCATTATGTGGGGTGCTGGTGAAGGGGGTAATATTCTGGAGGGGGGAGCATTATGTGGGGTGCTGGTGAACGGGGGGTAATATTCTGGGAGGGAGCATTATGTGGGGTGCTGGTGAAGGAGGTAATATTCTGGGGGGGGGAGCATTATGTGGGGTGCTGGTGAAGGGGGTAATATTCTGGGGGGGAGCATTATGTGGGGTGCTGGTGAAGGGGGTAATATTCTGGGGGGAAGCATTATGTGGGGTGCTGGTGAAGGGGGGGTAATATTCTGGGGGGAGCATTATGTGGGGTGCTGGTGAAGGGGGGGTAATATTCTGGGGGGGAGCATTATGTGGGGTGAAGGGGGGTAATATTCTGGAGGGGGGCATTATGTGGGGTGCTGGTGAAGGGGGTAATATTCTGGGGGGGGAGCATTATGTGGGGTGCTGGTGAAGGGGGGGTAATATTCTGTGGGGGGAGCATTATGTGGGGTGCTGGTGAAGGGGGTAATATTCTAGGGGAAGAGCATTATGTGGGGTGCTGGTGAAGGGGGTAATATTCTGGAGGGGGGCATTATGTGGGGTGCTGGTGAAGGGGGTAATATTCTGGGGGGGGGAGCATTATGTGGGGTGCTGGCAAAGGGGGTAATATTCTGGGTGGGGGAGCATTATGTGGGGTGCTGGTGAAGGGGGTGATAATATTCTGGAGGGGGGATCATTATGTGGGGTGCTGGTGAAGGGGGGGGTAATATTCTGGTGGGAGCATTATGTGGGTGCTGGTGAAGGGGGGGTAATATTCTGGGGGGGAGCATTATGTGGGGTGCTGGTGAAGGGGGTAATATTCTGGAGGGGGGAGCATTATGTGGGGTGCTGGTGAAGGGGGGGTAATATTCTGGGGGGGAGCATTATGTGGGGTGCTGGTGAAGGAGGTAATATTCTGGGGGGGGAGCATTATGTGGGGTGCTGGTGAAGGGGGTAATATTCTGGGGGGGAGCATTATGTGGGTGCTGGTGAAGGGGGTAATATTCTGGGGGGAAGCATTATGTGGGGTGCTGGTGAAGGGGGGGGTAATATTCTGGGGGGAGCATTATGTGGGGTGCTGGTGAAGGGGGGGTAATATTCTGGGGGGGGAGCATTATGTGGGTTGAAGGGGGGTAATATTCTGGAGGGGGGCATTATGTGGGGTGCTGGTGAAGGGGGTAATATTCTGGGGGGGAGCATTATGTGGGGTGCTGGTGAAGGGGGGTAATATTCTGGGGGGGAGCATTATGTGGGGTGCTGGTGAAGGGGGTAATATTCTAGGGGAAGAGCATTATGTGGGGTGCTGGTGAAGGGGGTAATATTCTGGAGGGGGGCATTATGTGGGGTGCTGGTGAAGGGGTAATATTCTGGGGGGGGAGCATTATGTGGGGTGCTGGCAAAGGGGGTAATATTCTGGGGGGGAGCATTATGTGGGGTGCTGATGAAGGGGGTAATATTCTGGGGGGGGAGCATTATGTGGGGTGCTGGTGAAGGGGGTAATATTCTGGGGGGAGCATTATGTGGGGTGCTGGTGAAGGGGGTAATATTCTGGGGGGGAGCATTATGTGGGGTGCTGGTGAAGGGGGTAATATTCTGGGGGGGAGCATTATGTGGGGTGCTGGTGAAGGGGGGTAATATTCTGGGGGGGGAGCATTATGTGGGGTGCTGGTGAAGGGGGGGTAATATTCTGGGGAGAGGAGCATTATGTGGGGTGCTGGTGAAGGGGGGTAATATTCTGGAGTTGGGCATTATGTGGGGTGCTGGTGAAGGGGGTAATATTCTGGAGGGGAGCATTATGTGGGGTGCTGGTGAAGGGGGGGGTAATATTCTGGGGGGAGGAGCATTATGTGGGGTGCTGGTGAAGGGGGGTAATATTCTGGGGGGGAGCATTATGTGGGGTGCTGGTGAAGGGGGGGGTAATATTCTGGGGGGAGGAGCATTATGTGGGGTGCTGGTGAAGGGGGGTAATATTCTGGAGGGGGGCATTATGTGGGGTGCTGGTGAAGGGGGTAATATTCTGGGGGGGGAGCATTATGTGGGGTGCTGGTGAAGGGGGTAATATTCTGGAGGGAGGAGCATTATGTGGGGTGCTGGTGAAGGGGGTAATATTCTGGGGGGAGCATTATGTGGGGTGCTGGTGAAGGGGGTAATATTCTGGGGGGGAGCATTATGTGGGGTGCTGGTGAAGGGGGGTAATATTCTGGGGGGGGAGCATTATGTGGGGTGCTGGTGAAGGTGGTAATATTCTGGGGGGGAGCATTATGTGGGGTGCTGGTGAAGGGGGTAATATTCTGGGGGGGAGCATTATGTGGGGTGCTGGTGAAGGGGGGGGTAATATTCTGGGGGGTGAGCATTATGTGGGGTGCTGGTGAAGGGGGTAATATTCTGGGGGGGAGAATTATGTGGGGTGCTGGTGAAGGGTAAAATATTCTGGGGGGGGGGAGCATTATGTGGGGTGCTGGTGAAGGGGGTAATATTCTGGAGGGGGAGCATTATGTGGGGTGCTGATGAAGGGGGTAATATTCTGGGGGGGAGCATTATGTGGGGTGCTGGTGAAGGGGGGTAATATTCTGGGGGGGGGCATTATGTGGGGTGCTGGTGAAGGGGGGGTAATATTCTGGGGGGGGCATTATGTGGGGTGCTGGTGAAGGGGGGGTAATATTCTGGGGGGGCATTATGTGGGGTGCTGGTGAAGGGGGTAATATTCTGGAGGGGGGCATTATGTGGGGTGCTGGTGAAGGGGGGTAATATTCTGGAGGGGGGCATTATGTGGGGTGCTGGTGAAGGGGGTAATATTCTGGGGGGGAGCATTATGTGGGGTGCTGGTGAAGGGGGGATAATATTCTGGGGGGGAGCATTATGTTGGGTGCTGGTGAAGGGGGTAATATTCTGGGGGGGGGGCATTATGTGGGGTGCTGGTAAAGGGGGGGTAATATTCTGGGGGGGGAGCATTATGTGGGGTGCTGGTGAAGAGGGTAATATTCTGGGGGGAGCATTATGTGGGGTGCTGGTGAAGGGGGTAATATTCTGGGGGGGCATTATGTGGGGTGCTGGTGAAGGGGGTAATATTCTGGGGGGGGGAGCATTATGTGGGGTGCTGGTGAAGGGGGTAATATTCTGGGGGGGAGCATTATGTGGGGTGCCGGTGAAGGGTGTAATATTCTGGGGGGGGGAGCATTATGTGGGGTGCTGGTGAAGGGTGTAATATTCTAGGGGGGGGAGCATTATGTGGGGTGCTGGTGAAGGGGGTAATATTCTGGGGGGGAGCATTATGTGGGGTGCTGGTGAAGGGGGGGGGTAATATTCTGGAGGGGGAGCATTATGTGGGGTGCTGGTGAAGGGGGGTAATATTCTGGGGGGGGGCATTATGTGGGGTGCTGGTGAAGGGGGTAATATTCTGGGAGGAGCATTATGTGGGATGCTGGTGAAGGGTGTAATATTCTGGGGGGGAGCATTATGTGGGGTGCTGGTGAAGGGGGTAATATTCTGGGGGGGAGCATTATGTGGGGTGCTGGTGAAGGGGGTAATATTCTGGGGGGGAGCATTATGTGGGGTGCTGGTGAAGGGGGTAATATTCTGGGGGGGGCATTATGTTGGGTGCTGGTGAAGGGGGTAATATTCTGGGGGGGGAGCATTATGTGGGGTGCTGGTGAAGGGGGTAATATTCTGGGGGAGGAGCATTATGTGGGGTGCTGGTGAAGGGGGTAATATTCTGGGGGGGAGCATTATGTGGGGTGCTGGTGAAGGGGGTAATATTCTGGGGGGGAGCATTATGTGGGGTGCTGGTGAAGGGGGTAATATTCTGGGGGGGGAGCATTATGTGGGGTGCTGGTGAAGGGTGTAATATTCTGGGGGGGAGCATTATGTGGGGTGCTGGTGAAGGGGGGTAATATTCTGGAGGGGGGAGCATTATGTGGGGTGCTGGTGAAGGGGGGTAATATTCTGGAGGGGGGAGCATTATGTGGGGTGCTGGTGAAGGGGGTAATATTCTGGGGGGGGAGCATTATGTGGGGTGCTGGTGAAGGGGGGTAATATTCTGGAGGGGGGAGCATTATGTGGGGTGCTGGTGAAGGGGGGGGGTAATATTCTGGAGGGGGGAGCATTATGTGGGGTGCTGGTGAAGGGGGTAATAATCTGGGGGGGAGCATTATGTGGGGTGCTGGTGAAGGGGGGGTAATATTCTGGAGGGGGGAGCATTATGTGGGGTGCTGGTGAAGGGGGGTAATATTCTGGAGGGGGGAGCATTATGTGGGGTGCTGGTGAAGGGGGTAATATTCTGGGGGGGGAGCATTATGTGGGGTGCTGGTGAAGGGGGTAATATTCTAGGGAGGAGCATTATGTGGGGTGCTGGTGAAGGGGGTAATATTCTGGGGGGGGAGCATTATGTGGGGTGCTGGTGAAGGGGGTAATATTCTGGGGGGAGCATTATGTGGGGTGCTGGTGAAGGGGGTAATATTCTGGGGGGGGAGCATTATGTGGGGTGCTGGTGAAGGGGGTAATATTCTGGGGGGGGAGCATTATGTGGGGTGCTGGTGAAGGGGGTAATATTCTGGGGAGGAGCATTATGTGGGGTGCTGGTGAAGGGGGGTAATATTCTGGAGGGGGGAGCATTATGTGGGGTGCTGGTGAAGGGGGTAATATTCTGGGGGGGGGAGCATTATGTGGGGTGCTGGTGAAGGGGGTAATATTCTAGGGAGGAGCATTATGTGGGGTGCTGGTGAAGGGGGTAATATTCTGGGGGGGAGCATTATGTGGGGTGCTGGTGAAGGGGGTAATATTCTGGGGGGAGCATTATGTGGGGTGCTGGTGAAGGGGGTAATATTCTGGGGGGGGAGCATTATGTGGGGTGCTGGTGAAGGGGGTAATATTCTGGGGAGGAGCATTATGTGGGGTGCTGGTGAAGGGGGGTAATATTCTGGGGGGGAGCATTATGTGGGGTGCTGGTGAAGGGGGGTAATATTCTGGAGGGGGAGCATTATGTGGGGTGCTGGTGAAGGGGGTAATATTCTGGGGGGGAGCATTATGTGGGGTGCTGGTGAAGGGGGGTAATATTCTGGGGGGGAGCATTATGTGGGGTGCTGGTGAAGGGGGGTAATATTCTGGGGGGGAGCATTATGTGGGGTGCTGGTGAAGGGGGGTAATATTCTGGGGGGGAGCATTATGTGGGGTGCTGGTGAAGGGGGGTAATATTCTGGGGGGGAGCATTATGTGGGGTGCTGGTGAAGGGGGTAATATTCTGGGGGGGGAGCATTATGTGGGGTGCTGGTGAAGGGGGTAATATTCTGGGGAGGAGCATTATGTGGGGTGCTGGTGAAGGGGGGTAATATTCTGGAGGGGGGAGCATTATGTGGGGTGCTGGTGAAGGGGGTAATATTCTGGGGGGGGGAGCATTATGTGGGGTGCTGGTGAAGGGGGTAATATTCTAGGGAGGAGCATTATGTGGGGTGCTGGTGAAGGGGGGTAATATTCTGGGGGGGGAGCATTATGTGGGGTGCTGGTGAAGGGGGTAATATTCTAGGGAGGAGCATTATGTGGGGTGCTGGTGAAGGAGGTAATATTCTGGAGGGGGGAGCATTATGTGGGTGCTGGTGAAGGGGGTAATATTCTGGGGGGGAGCATTATGTGGGGTGCTGGTGAAGGGGGTAATATTCTGGGGGGAGCATTATGTGGGGTGCTGGTGAAGGGGGTAATATTCTGGGGGGGGAGCATTATGTGGGGTGCTGGTGAAGGGGGTAATATTCTGGGGGGGGAGCATTATGTGGGGTGCTGGTGAAGGGGGTAATATTCTGGGAGGAGCATTATGTGGGGTGCTGGTGAAGGGGGGTAATATTCTGGGGGGGGAGCATTATGTGGGGTGCTGGTGAAGGGGGGTAATATTCTGGAGGGGGAGCATTATGTGGGGTGCTGGTGAAGGGGGTAATATTCTGGGGGGGAGCATTATGTGGGGTGCTGGTGAAGGGGGGTAATATTCTGGGGGGGAGCATTATGTGGGGTGCTGGTGAAGGGGGTAATATTCTGGGGGGGAGCATTATGTGGGGTGCTGGTGAAGGGGGGGTAATATTCTGGAGGGGGAGCATTATGTGGGGTGCTGGTGAAGGGGGTAATATTCTGGGGGGGAGCATTATGTGGGGTGCTGGTGAAGGGGGGTAATATTCTGGGGGGGAGCATTATGTGGGGTGCTGGTGAAGGGGGGTAATATTCTGGGGGGGGGAGCATTATGTGGGGTGCTGGTGAAGGGGGTAATATTCTGGGGGGGAGCATTATGTGGGGTGCTGGTGAAGGGGGGTAATATTCTGGGGGGGAGCATTATGTGGGGTGCTGGTGAAGGGGGGGTAATATTCTGGAGGGGGAGCATTATGTGGGGTGCTGGTGAAGGGGGTAATATTCTGGGGGGCAGCATTATGTGGGGTGAAGGGGGGTAATATTCTGGAGGGAGGAGCATTATGTGGGGTGCTGGTGAAGGGGGTAATATTCTGGGGGGGAGCATTATGTGGGGTGCTGGTGAAGGGGGGTAATATTCTGGGGGGGAGCATTATGTGGGGTGCTGGTGAAGGGGGTAATATTCTGGGGGGGAGCATTATGTGGGGTGCTGGTGAAGGGGGGGTAATATTCTGGAGGGGGAGCATTATGTGGGGTGCTGGTGAAGGGGGTAATATTCTGGGGGGGAGCATTATGTGGGGTGCTGGTGAAGGGGGTAATATTCTGGGGGGGAGCATTATGTGGGGTGCTGGTGAAGGGGGTAATATTCTGGGGGGGAGCATTATGTGGGGTGCTGGTGAAGGGGGGTAATATTCTGGGGGGGAGCATTATGTGGGGTGCTGGTGAAGGGGGGTAATATTCTGGGGGGGAGCATTATGTGGGGTGCTGGTGAAGGGGGGGTAATATTCTGGGGGGAGCATTATGTGGGGTGCTGGTGAAGGGGGGTAATATTCTGGGGGGGAGCATTATGTGGGGTGCTGGTGAAGGGGGGTAATATTCTGGGGGGGAGCATTATGTGGGGTGCTGGTGAAGGGGGGGGGGGGGTCACACAGTAACACGGAACTCTCTTTCCTCAGTGTGTTTCCGGTCGGACACTATAGCGGGGACACCGGCCGAGCTTCCGGTTTCTCTCCCCGCAGACAGGCTGGCTCTGGTCGGGTACAGCAGCTCTGAGGATGAGGAGGAATCTCCGGAGCTTCCGGGACGGTGTGTGAGGGTGACGTGTATATGTAGTGTGTGTGTGTGTGGGGGTGACATGTGTATATGTAGTGAGGGTGACATGTGTATATGTAGTGTGTGTGGGGGTGACATGTGTATATGTAGTGAGGGTGACATGTGTATATGTAGTGTGTGTGGGGGTGACATGTGTATATGTAGTGAGGGTGACATGTGTATATGTAGTGTGTGTGTGTGAGGGTGACATGTGTATATGTAGTGTGTGTGGGGGTGACATGTGTATATGTAGTGTGTGTGAGGGTGACATGTGTATATGTAGTGAGGGTGACATGTGTATATGTAGTGTGTGTGTGTGAGGGTGACATGTGTATATGTAGTGTGTGTGGGGGTGACATGTGTATATGTAGGGTGTGTGAGGGTGACATGTGTATATGTAGTGTGTGTGAGGGTGACATGTGTATATGTAGTGTGTGTGAGGGTGACATGTGTATATGTAGTGAGGGTGACATGTGTATATGTAGTTTGTGTGAGGGTGACATGTGTATATGTAGTGTGTGTGTGTGTGGGGGTGACATGTGTATATGTAGTGAGGGTGACATGTGTATATGTAGTGTGTGTGAGGGTGACATGTGTATATGTAGTGAGGGTGACATGTGTATATGTAGTTTGTGTGAGGGTGACATGTGTATATGTAGTGTGTGTGTGTGAGGGTGACATGTGTATATGTAGTGTGTGGGGGTGACATGTGTATATGTAGTGTGTGTGAGGGTGACATGTGTATATGTAGTGTGTGTGAGGGTGACATGTGTATATGTAGTGAGGGTGACATGTGTATATGTAGTGTGTGTGAGGGTGACATGTGTATATGTAGTGTGTGTGAGGGTGACATGTGTATATGTAGTGTGTGTGAGGGTGACATGTGTATATGTAGTGAGGGTGACATGTGTATATGTAGTGTGTGTGAGGGTGACATGTGTATATGTAGTGAGGGTGACATGTGTATATGTAGTGTGTGTGAGGGTGACATGTGTATATGTAGTGAGGGTGACATGTGTATATGTAGTGTGTGTGTGTGAGGGTGACATGTGTATATGTAGTGTGTGTGGGGGTGACATGTGTATATGTAGTGAGGGTGACATGTGTATATGTAGTGTGTGTGAGGGTGACATGTGTATATGTAGTGAGGGTGACATGTGTATATGTAGTGTGTGTGAGGGTGACATGTGTATATGTAGTGTGTGTGTGTGAGGGTGACATGTGTATATGTAGTGTGTGTGTGTGAGGGTGACATGTGTATATGTAGTGTGTGTGGGGGTGACATGTCTATATGTAGTGTGTGTGAGGGTGACATGTGTATATGTAGTGTGAGGGTGACATGTGTATATGTAGTGTGAGGGTGACATGTGTATATGTAGTGTGTGTGAGGGTGACATGTGTATATGTAGTGAGGGTGACATGTGTATATGTAGTGTGTGTGAGGGTGACATGTGTATATGTAGTGAGGGTGTTATGTGTATATGTAGTGTGTGTGAGGGTGACATGTGTATATGTAGTGTGTGTGGGGGTGACATGTGTATATGTAGTGTGTGTGAGGGTGACATGTGTATATGTAGTGTGAGGGTGACATGTGTATATGTAGTGTGTGTGTGAGGGTGACATGTGTATATGTAGTGTGTGGGGCTGACATGTGTATATGTAGTGTGTGTGTGAGGGTGACATGTGTATATGTAGTGTGAGGGTGACATGTGTATATGTAGTGTGTGTGTGAGGGTGACATGTGTATATGTAGTGTGTGGGGGTGACATGTGTATATGTAGTGTGTGTGAGGGTGACATGTGTATATGTAGTGTGTGAGGGTGACATGTGTATATGTAGTGTGTGAGGGTGACATGTGTATATGTAGTGTGTGAGGGTGACATGTGTATATGTAGTGTGTGGGGGTGACATGTGTATATGTAGTGTGTGTGTGAGGGTGACATGTGTATATGTAGTGTGTGTGTGAGGGTGACATGTGTATATGTAGTGTGTGAGGGTGACATGTGTATATGTAGTGTGTGTGGGGGTGACATGTGTATATGTAGTGTGTGTGAGGGTGACATGTGTATATGTAGTGTGTGTGAGGGTGACATGTGTATATGTAGTGTGTGTGAGGGTGACATGTGTATATGTAGTGTGTGTGAGGGTGACATGTGTATATGTAGTGTGTGTGAGGGTGACATGTGTATATGTAGTGTGTGTGAGGGTGACATGTGTATATGTAGTGTGTGTGAGGGTGACATGTGTATATGTAGTGTGTGTGAGGGTGACATGTGTATATGTAGTGTGTGGGGGTGACATGTGTATATGTAGTATGAGGGTGACATGTGTATATGTAGTGTGTGTGAGGGTGACATGTGTATATGTAGTGTGTGGGGGTGACATGTGTATATGTAGTATGAGGGTGACATGTGTATATGTAGTGTGTGTGAGGGTGACATGTGTATATGTAGTGTGTGGGGGTGACATGTGTATATGTAGTGTGTGTGAGGGCGACATGTGTATATGTAGTGTGTGTGGTGGTGACATGTGTATATGTAGTGTGTGTGTGTGACATGTGTATATGTAGTGTGTGTGAGGGAGACATGTGTATATGTAGTGTGTGTGGGGTGACATGTGTATATGTAGTGTGTGTGAGGGTGACATGTGTGTATGTAGTGTGTGGGGATGACATGTGTATATGTAGTGTGTGTGAGGGCGACATGTGTATATGTAGTGTGTGTGGTGGTGACATGTGTATATGTAGTGTGTGTGTGTGACATGTGTATATGTAGTGTGTGTGAGGGAGACATGTGTATATGTAGTGTGTGTGGGGTGACATGTGTATATGTAGTGTGTGTGAGGGTGACATGTGTATATGTAGTGTGTGAGGGTGACGTGTATATGTAGTGTGTGTGTGTGAGGGTGACATGTGTATATGTAGTGTGTGTGGGGGCGACATGTGTATATGTAGTGTGTGAGGGTGACATGTGTATATGTAGTGTGTGTGTGAGGGTGACATGTGTATATGTAGTGTGTGTGAGGGTGACATGTGTATATGTAGTGAGGGTGACATGTGTATATGTAGTGTGAGGGTGACATGTGTATATGTAGTGTGAGGGTGACATGTGTATATGTAGTGTGTGGGGGTGACATGTGTATATGTAGTGTGTGTGAGGGCGACGTGTATATGTAGTGTGTGTGGGGGTGACATGTGTATATGTAGTGAGGGTGACATGTGTATATGTAGTGAGGGTGACATGTGTATATGTAGTGTGTGTGTGAGGGTGACATGTGTATATGTAGTGTGTGGGGGTGACATGTGTATATGTAGTGTGTGTGAGGGTGACATGTGTATATGTAGTGTGTGAGGGTGACATGTGTATATGTAGTGTGTGAGGGTGACATGTGTATATGTAGTGTGTGGGGGTGACATGTGTATATGTAGTGTGTGTGTGAGGGTGACATGTGTATATGTAGTGTGTGTGTGAGGGTGACATGTGTATATGTAGTGTGTGAGGGTGACATGTGTATATGTAGTGTGTGTGGGGGTGACATGTGTATATGTAGTGTGTGTCAGGGTGACATGTGTATATGTAGTGTGTGTGAGGGTGACATGTGTATATGTAGTGTGTGTGAGGGTGACATGTGTATATGTAGTGTGTGTGAGGGTGACATGTGTATATGTAGTGTGTGTGAGGGTGACATGTGTATATGTAGTGTGTGTGAGGGTGACATGTGTATATGTAGTGTGTGTGAGGGTGACATGTGTATATGTAGTGTGTGGGGGTGACATGTGTATATGTAGTATGAGGGTGACATGTGTATATGTAGTGTGTGTGAGGGTGACGTGTATATGTAGTGTGTGTGAGGGTGACATGTGTATATGTAGTGTGTGGGGGTGACATGTGTATATGTAGTATGAGGGTGACATGTGTATATGTAGTGTGTGTGAGGGTGACATGTGTATATGTAGTGTGTGGGGGTGACATGTGTATATGTAGTGAGGGTGACATGTGTATATGTAGTGTGAGGGTGACATGTGTATATGTAGTGTGTGTGAGGGTGACATGTGTATATGTAGTGAGGGTGACATGTGTATATGTAGTGTGTGTGAGGGTGACATGTGTATATGTAGTGTGTGTGTGTGTGAGGGTGACATGTGTATATGTAGTGTGTGTGTGTGAGGGTGACATGTGTATATGTAGTGTGTGTGGGGGTGACATGTCTATATGTAGTGTGTGTGAGGGTGACATGTGTATATGTAGTGTGAGGGTGACATGTGTATATGTAGTGTGAGGGTGACATGTGTATATGTAGTGTGTGTGAGGGTGACATGTGTATATGTAGTGTGTGTGAGGGTGACATGTGTATATGTAGTGAGGGTGTTATGTGTATATGTAGTGTGTGTGAGGGTGACATGTGTATATGTAGTGTGTGTGGGGGTGACATGTGTATATGTAGTGTGTGTGAGGGTGACATGTGTATATGTAGTGTGAGGGTGACATGTGTATATGTAGTGTGTGTGTGAGGGTGACATGTGTATATGTAGTGTGTGGGGCTGACATGTGTATATGTAGTGTGTGTGTGAGGGTGACATGTGTATATGTAGTGTGAGGGTGACATGTGTATATGTAGTGTGTGTGTGAGGGTGACATGTGTATATGTAGTGTGTGGGGGTGACATGTGTATATGTAGTGTGTGTGAGGGTGACATGTGTATATGTAGTGTGTGAGGGTGACATGTGTATATGTAGTGTGTGAGGGTGACATGTGTATATGTAGTGTGTGGGGGTGACATGTGTATATGTAGTGTGTGTGTGAGGGTGACATGTGTATATGTAGTGTGTGTGTGAGGGTGACATGTGTATATGTAGTGTGTGAGGGTGACATGTGTATATGTAGTGTGTGTGGGGGTGACATGTGTATATGTAGTGTGTGTGAGGGTGACATGTGTATATGTAGTGTGTGTGAGGGTGACATGTGTATATGTAGTGTGTGTGAGGGTGACATGTGTATATGTAGTGTGTGTGAGGGTGACATGTGTATATGTAGTGTGTGTGAGGGTGACATGTGTATATGTAGTGTGTGTGAGGGTGACATGTGTATATGTAGTGTGTGTGAGGGTGACATGTGTATATGTAGTGTGTGTGAGGGTGACATGTGTATATGTAGTGTGTGTGAGGGTGACATGTGTATATGTAGTGTGTGGGGGTGACATGTGTATATGTAGTATGAGGGTGACATGTGTATATGTAGTGTGTGTGAGGGTGACATGTGTATATGTAGTGTGTGGGGGTGACATGTGTATATGTAGTATGAGGGTGACATGTGTATATGTAGTGTGTGTGAGGGTATCATGTGTATATGTAGTGTGTGGGGGTGACATGTGTATATGTAGTGAGGGTGACATGTGTATATGTAGTGTGTGTGAGGGTGACGTGTATATGTAGTGTGTGTGTGAGGGTGACATGTGTGTATGTAGTGTGTGGGGATGACATGTGTATATGTAGTGTGTGTGAGGGCGACATGTGTATATGTAGTGTGTGTGGTGGTGACATGTGTATATGTAGTGTGTGTGTGTGACATGTGTATATGTAGTGTGTGTGAGGGAGACATGTGTATATGTAGTGTGTGTGGGGTGACATGTGTATATGTAGTGTGTGTGAGGGTGACATGTGTATATGTAGTGTGTGAGGGTGACGTGTATATGTAGTGTGTGTGTGTGAGGGTGACATGTGTATATGTAGTGTGTGTGGGGGCGACATGTGTATATGTAGTGTGTGTGTGGGTGACATGTGTATATGTAGTGTGTGTGAGGGTGACATGTGTATATGTAGTGTGTGTGGGGTGACATGTGTATATGTAGTGTGTGTGAGGGCGACATGTGTATATGTAGTGTGTGTGTGGGTGACGTGTGTATATGTAGTGTGTGTGAGGGTGACGTGTGTATATGTAGTGTGTGTGGGGTGACGTGTGTATATGTAGTGTGTGTGAGGGTGACATGTGTATATGTAGTGTGTGTGAGGGTGACATGTGTATATGTAGTGAGGGTGACATGTGTATATGTAGTGTGAGGGTGACATGTGTATATGTAGTGTGAGGGTGACATGTGTATATGTAGTGTGTGGGGGTGACATGTGTATATGTAGTGTGTGTGAGGGCGACGTGTATATGTAGTGTGTGTGGGGGTGACATGTGTATATGTAGTGAGGGTGACATGTGTATATGTAGTGAGGGTGACATGTGTATATGTAGTGTGTGTGTGAGGGTGACATGTGTATATGTAGTGTGTGGGGGTGACATGTGTATATGTAGTGTGTGTGAGGGTGACATGTGTATATGTAGTGTGTGAGGGTGACATGTGTATATGTAGTGTGTGAGGGTGACATGTGTATATGTAGTGTGTGGGGGTGACATGTGTATATGTAGTGTGTGTGTGAGGGTGACATGTGTATATGTAGTGTGTGTGTGAGGGTGACATGTGTATATGTAGTGTGTGAGGGTGACATGTGTATATGTAGTGTGTGTGGGGGTGACATGTGTATATGTAGTGTGTGTCAGGGTGACATGTGTATATGTAGTGTGTGTGAGGGTGACATGTGTATATGTAGTGTGTGTGAGGGTGACATGTGTATATGTAGTGTGTGTGAGGGTGACATGTGTATATGTAGTGTGTGTGAGGGTGACATGTGTATATGTAGTGTGTGTGAGGGTGACATGTGTATATGTAGTGTGTGGGGGTGACATGTGTATATGTAGTATGAGGGTGACATGTGTATATGTAGTGTGTGTGAGGGTGACGTGTAGATGTAGTGTGTGTGAGGGTGACATGTGTATATGTAGTGTGTGGGGGTGACATGTGTATATGTAGTATGAGGGTGACATGTGTATATGTAGTGTGTGTGAGGGTGACATGTGTATATGTAGTGTGTGGGGGTGACATGTGTATATGTAGTGAGGGTGACATGTGTATATGTAGTGTGAGGGTGACATGTGTATATGTAGTGTGTGTGAGGGTGACGTGTATATGTAGTGTGTGTGTGAGGGTGACATGTGTGTATGTAGTGTGTGGGGGTGACATGTGTATATGTAGTGTGTGTGAGGGCGACATGTGTATATGTAGTGTGTGTGGGGGTGACATGTGTATATGTAGTGTTTGTGTGTGACATGTGTATATGTAGTGTGTGTGAGGGTGACATGTGTATATGTAGTGTGTGTGGGGTGACATGTGTATATGTAGTGTGTGTGAGGGTGACATGTGTATATGTAGTGTGTGAGGGTGACGTGTATATGTAGTGTGTGTGTGTGAGGGTGACATGTGTATATGTAGTGTGTGTGGGGGCGACATGTGTATATGTAGTGTGTGAGGGTGACATGTGTATATGTAGTGTGTGTGTGAGGGTGACATGTGTATATGTAGTGTGTGTGAGGGTGACATGTGTATATGTAGTGAGGGTGACATGTGTATATGTAGTGTGAGGGTGACATGTGTATATGTAGTGTGTGGGGGTGACATGTGTATATGTAGTGTGTGTGAGGGCGACGTGTATATGTAGTGTGTGTGGGGGTGACATGTGTATATGTAGTGAGGGTGACATGTGTATATGTAGTGAGGGTGACGTGTATATGTAGTGTGAGGGTGACATGTGTATATGTAGTGTGTGGGGGTGACATGTGTATATGTAGTGTGTGTGAGGGCGACGTGTATATGTAGTGTGTGTGGGGGTGACATGTGTATATGTAGTGTGTGTGTGGGTGACATGTGTATATGTAGTGTGTGTGAGGGTGACATGTGTATATGTAGTGTGTGTGGGGTGACATGTGTATATGTAGTGTGTGTGAGGGCAACATGTGTATATGTAGTGTGTGTGGGGGCGACATGTGTATATGTAGTGTCTGAGGGTGACGTGTATATGTAGTGTGTGTGTGTGGGGGTGACATGTGTATATGTAGTGTGTGTGGGGGTGACATGTGTATATGTAGTGTGTGTTGGGGTGACATGTGTATATGTAGTGTGTGTGGGGGTGACATGTGTATATGTAGTGTGTGTGAGGGTGACATGTGTATATGTAGTGTGTGTGGGGGCGACATGTGTATATGTAGTGTGTGAGGGTGACGTGTATATGTAGTGTGTGTGGGGGTGACATGTGTATATGTAGTGTGTGTGGGGGCGACATGTGTATTTGTAGTGTGTGAGGGTGACGTGTATATGTAGTGTGTGTGTGGGGGGGTGACATGTGTATATGTAGTGTGTGTGAGGGTGACATGTGTATATGTAGTGTGTGTGTGAGGGTGACATGTGTATATGTAGTGTGTGTGGGGGTGACATGTGTATATGTAGTGTGTGTGAGGGTGACATGTGTATATGTAGTGTGTGTGTGGGGGTGACATGTGTATATGTAGTGTGTGGGGGTGACATCTGTATATGTAGTGTGTGTGAGGGCGACATGTGTATATGTAGTGTGAGGGTGACGTGTATATGTAGTGTGTGTGTGAGGGTGACATGTGTATATGTAGTGTGTGAGGGCGACATGTGTATATGTAGTGTGTGTGGGGGTGACATGTGTATATGTAGTGTGTGTGTGGGTGACATGTGTATATGTAGTGTGTGTGAGGGTGACATGTGTATATGTAGTGTGTGTGGGGTGACATGTGTATATGTAGTGTGTGTGAGGGCGACATGTGTATATGTAGTGTGTGTGTGGGTGACGTGTGTATATGTAGTGTGTGTGAGGGTGACGTGTGTATATGTAGTGTGTGTGGGGTGACATGTGTATATGTAGTGTGTGTGAGGGCGACATGTGTATATGTAGTGTGTGGGGGGGCGACATGTGTATATGTAGTGTGTGAGGGTGACGTGTATATGTAGTGTGTGTGTGTGGGGGTGACATGTGTATATGTAGTGTGTGTGGGCGTGACATGTGTATATGTAGTGTGTGTGAGGGTGACATGTGTATATGTAGTGTGTGTGGGGGCGACGTGTATATGTAGTGTGTGAGGGTGACGTGTATATGTAGTGTGTGTGTGGGGGGGTGACATGTGTATATGTAGTGTGTGTGGGGGCGACATGTGTATATGTAGTGTGTGAGGGTGACGTGTATATGTAGTGTGTGTGTGTGTGTGGGGGTGACATGTGTATATGTAGTGTGTGTGAGGGTGACATGTGTATATGTAGTGTGTGTGTGAGGGTGACATGTGTATATGTAGTGTGTGTGGGGGTGACATGTGTATATGTAGTGTGTGTGAGGGTGACATGTGTATATGTAGTGTGTGTGTGGGGGTGACATGTGTATATATAGTGTGTGGGGGTGACATCTGTATATGTAGTGTGTGTGAGGGCAACATGTGTATATGTAGTGTGAGGGTGACGTGTATATGTAGTGTGTGTGTGAGGGTGACATGTGTATATGTAGTGTGTGTGAGGGTGACATGTGTATATGTAGTGTGTGTGAGGGTGACATGTGTATATGTAGTGTGTGTGTGAGGGCGACATGTGTATATGTAGTGTGTGTGAGGGAGACATGTGTATATGTAGTGTGTGGGGGTGACATGTGTATATGTAGTGTGTGTGAGGGTGACATGTGTATATGTAGTGTGTGTGAGGGTGACATGTGTATATGTAGTGAGGGTGACATGTGTATATGTAGTGTGTGTGTGGGGGTGACATGTGTATATGTAGTGTGTGTGGGGGTGACATGTGTATATGTAGTGTGTGTGTGGGGGTGACATGTGTATATGTAGTGTGTGTGAGGGTGACATGTGTATATGTAGTGTGTGTGAGGGAGACATGTGTATATGTAGTGTGTGGGGGTGACATGTGTATATGTAGTGTGTGTGAGGGTGACATGTGTATATGTAGTGTGTGTGAGGGTGACATGTGTATATGTAGTGAGGGTGACATGTGTATATGTAGTGTGTGTGTGGGGGTGACATGTGTATATGTAGTGTGTGTGTGGGGGTGACATGTGTATATGTAGTGTGTGTGAGGGTGACATGTGTATATGTAGTGTGTGTGAGGCTGACATGTGTATATGTAGTGTGAGGGTGACATGTGTATATGTAGTGTGTGTGAGGGTGACATGTGTATATGTAGTGTGAGGGTGACGTGTATATGTAGTGTGTGTGAGGGTGACATGTGTATATGTAGTGTGTGTGAGGGTGACATGTGTATATGTAGTGTGTGTGGGGGTGACATGTGTATATGTAGTGTGTGTGGGGGTGACATGTGTATATGTAGTGTGAGGGTGACATGTGTATATGTAGTGTGTGTGGGGGTGACATGTGTATATGTAGTGTGTGTGAGGGTGACATGTGTATATGTAGTGTGAGGGTGACATGTGTATATGTAGTGTGTGTGTGAGGGTGACATGTGTATATGTAGTGTGAGGGTGACATGTGTATATGTAGTGTGAGGGTGACATGTGTATATGTAGTGTGTGAGGGTGACATGTGTATATGTAGTGTGTGTGTGAGGGTGACATGTGTATATGTAGTGTGTGTGGGGGTGACATGTGTATATGTAGTGTGTGTGGGGGTGACATGTGTATATGTAGTGTGTGTGGGGGTGACATGTGTATATGTAGTGTGTGTGAGGGTGACATGTGTATATGTAGTGTGAGGGTGACATGTGTATATGTAGTGTGTGTGTGAGGGTGACATGTGTATATGTAGTGTGTGTGAGGGTGACATGTGTATATGTAGTGTGAGGGTGACATGTGTATATGTAGTGTGAGGGTGACATGTGTATATGTAGTGTGAGGGTGACATGTGTATATGTAGTGTGTGTGAGGGTGACATGTGTATATGTAGTGTGTGTGAGGGTGACATGTGTATATGTAGTGTGTGTGAGGGTGACATGTGTATATGTAGTGTGTGAGGGTGACATGTGTATATGTATTGTGAGGGTGACATGTGTATATGTAGTGTGAGGGTGACATGTGTATATGTAGTGTGTGTGAGGGTGACATGTGTATATGTAGTGTGTGTGGGGGTGACATGTGTATATGTAGTATGTGTGGGGGTGACATGTGTATATGTAGTGTGTGTGGGGGTGACATGTGTATATGTAGTGTGAGGGTGACATGTGTATATGTAGTGTGTGTGAGGGTGACATGTGTATATGTAGTGTGAGGGTGACATTTGTATATGTAGTGTGAGGGTGACATGTGTATATGTAGTGTGTGTGAGGGTGACATGTGTATATGTAGTGTGTGTGAGGGAGACATGTGTATATGTAGTGTGTGTGAGGGTGACATGTGTATATGTAGTGTGTGTGAGGGTGACATGTGTATATGTAGTGTGTGTGAGGGTGACATGTGTATATGTAGTGTGTGTGAGGGTGACATGTGTATATGTAGTGTGAGGGTGACATGTGTATATGTAGTGTGAGGGTGACATGTGTATATGTAGTGTGTGTGAGGGTGACATGTGTATATGTAGTGTGTGTGAGGGTGACATGTGTATATGTAGTGTGTGAGGGTGACATGTGTATATGTATTGTGAGGGTGACGTGTATATGTAGTGTGAGGGTGACATGTGTATATGTAGTGTGTGTGAGGGTGACATGTGTATATGTAGTGTGTGTGGGGGTGACATGTGTATATGTAGTGTGTGTGGGGGTGACATGTGTATATGTAGTATGTGTGGGGGTGACATGTGTATATGTAGTGTGTGTGGGGGTGACATGTGTATATGTAGTGTGTGTGAGGGTGACATGTGTATATGTAGTGTGTGTGGGGGTGACGTGTATATGTAGTGTGTGTGGGGGTGACATGTGTATATGTAGTGTGTGTGGGGGTGACATGTGTATATGTAGTGTGTGTGGGGGTGACATGTGTATATGTAGTGTGAGGGTGACATGTGTATATGTAGTGTGTGTGAGGGTGACATGTGTATATGTAGTGTGAGGGTGACATGTGTATATGTAGTGTGTGTGTGAGGGTGACATGTGTATATGTAGTGTGTGTGAGGGTGACATGTGAATATGTAGTGTGTGTGGGGGTGACGTGTATATGTAGTGTGTGTGGGGGTGACATGTGTATATGTAGTGTGTGTGGGGGTGACATGTGTATATGTAGTGTGTGTGGGGGTGACATGTGTATATGTAGTGTGAGGGTGACATGTGTATATGTAGTGTGTGTGAGGGTGACATGTGTATATGTAGTGTGAGGGTGACATGTGTATATGTAGTGTGTGTGTGAGGGTGACATGTGTATATGTAGTGTGTGTGAGGGTGACATGTGAATATGTAGTGTGAGGGTGACATGTGTATATGTAGTGTGAGGGTGACATGTGTATATGTAGTGTGAGGGTGACATGTGTATATGTAGTGTGTGTGAGGGTGACATGTGTATATGTAGTGTGTGTGAGGGTGACATGTGTATATGTAGTGTGTGTGAGGGTGACATGTGTATATGTAGTGTGTGAGGGTGACATGTGTATATGTATTGTGAGGGTGACATGTGTATATGTAGTGTGAGGGTGACATGTGTATATGTAGTGTGTGTGAGGGTGACATGTGTATATGTAGTGTGTGTGGGGGTGACATGTGTATATGTAGTATGTGTGGGGGTGACATGTGTATATGTAGTGTGTGTGGGGGTGACATGTGTATATGTAGTGTGAGGGTGACATGTGTATATGTAGTGTGTGTGAGGGTGACATGTGTATATGTAGTGTGAGGGTGACATTTGTATATGTAGTGTGAGGGTGACATGTGTATATGTAGTGTGTGTGAGGGTGACATGTGTATATGTAGTGTGTGTGAGGGAGACATGTGTATATGTAGTGTGTGTGAGGGAGACATGTGTATATGTAGTGTGTGTGAGGGTGACATGTGTATATGTAGTGTGTGTGAGGGTGACATGTGTATATGTAGTGTGTGTGAGGGTGACATGTGTATATGTAGTGTGTGTGAGGGTGACATGTGTATATGTAGTGTGAGGGTGACATGTGTATATGTAGTGTGAGGGTGACATGTGTATATGTAGTGTGTGTGAGGGTGACATGTGTATATGTAGTGTGTGTGAGGGTGACATGTGTATATGTAGTGTGTGAGGGTGACATGTGTATATGTATTGTGAGGGTGACGTGTATATGTAGTGTGAGGGTGACATGTGTATATGTAGTGTGTGTGAGGGTGACATGTGTATATGTAGTGTGTGTGGGGGTGACATGTGTATATGTAGTATGTGTGGGGGTGACATGTGTATATGTAGTGTGTGTGGGGGTGACATGTGTATATGTAGTGTGAGGGTGACATGTGTATATGTAGTGTGTGTGAGGGTGACATGTGTATATGTAGTGTGAGGGTGACATTTGTATATGTAGTGTGAGGGTGACATGTGTATATGTAGTGTGAGGGTGACATGTGTATATGTAGTGTGTGTGAGGGTGACATGTGTATATGTAGTGTGTGTGAGGGAGACATGTGTATATGTAGTGTGTGTGAGGGTGACATGTGTATATGTAGTGTGTGTGAGGGTGACATGTGTATATGTAGTGTGTGTGAGGGTGACATGTGTATATGTAGTGTGTGTGAGGGAGACATGTGTATATGTAGTGTGTGTGAGGGAGACATGTGTATATGTAGTGTGTGTGAGGGAGACATGTGTATATGTAGTGTGTGTGAGGGTGACGTGTATATGTAGTGTGTGTGAGGGTGACGTGTATATGTAGTGTGTGTGAGGGAGACATGTGTATATGTAGTGTGTGTGAGGGAGACATGTGTATATGTAGTGTGTGAGGGTGACATGTGTATATGTAGTGTGTGTGAGGGTGACATGTGTATATGTAGTGTGTGTGAGGGTGACATGTGTATATGTAGTGTGTGTGAGGGTGACGTGTATATGTAGTGTGTGAGGGTGACGTGTATATGTAGTGTGTGTGTGTGAGGGTGACATGTGTATATGTAGTGTGTGTGGGGGCGACATGTGTATATGTAGTGTGTGAGGGTGACATGTGTATATGTAGTGTGTGTGTGAGGGTGACATGTGTATATGTAGTGTGTGTGAGGGTGACATGTGTATATGTAGTGAGGGTGACATGTGTATATGTAGTGTGAGGGTGACATGTGTATATGTAGTGTGTGGGGGTGACATGTGTATATGTAGTGTGTGTGAGGGCGACGTGTATATGTAGTGTGTGTGGGGGTGACATGTGTATATGTAGTGAGGGTGACATGTGTATATGTAGTGAGGGTGACATGTGTATATGTAGTGTGTGTGTGAGGGTGACATGTGTATATGTAGTGTGAGGGTGACATGTGTATATGTAGTGTGTGTGTGAGGGTGACATGTGTATATGTAGTGTGTGTGTGAGGGTGACATGTGTATATGTAGTGTGTGTGGGGGTGACATGTGTATATGTAGTGTGTGTGGGGGTGACATGTGTATATGTAGTGTGTGTGGGGGTGACATGTGTATATGTAGTGTGAGGGTGACATGTGTATATGTAGTGTGTGTGAGGGTGACATGTGTATATGTAGTGTGAGGGTGACATGTGTATATGTAGTGTGTGTGTGAGGGTGACATGTGTATATGTAGTGTGTGTGAGGGTGACATGTGTATATGTAGTGTGAGGGTGACATGTGTATATGTAGTGTGAGGGTGACATGTGTATATGTAGTGTGAGGGTGACATGTGTATATGTAGTGTGTGTGAGGGTGACATGTGTATATGTAGTGTGTGTGAGGGTGACATGTGTATATGTAGTGTGTGTGAGGGTGACATGTGTATATGTAGTGTGTGAGGGTGACATGTGTATATGTATTGTGAGGGTGACATGTGTATATGTAGTGTGAGGGTGACATGTGTATATGTAGTGTGTGTGAGGGTGACATGTGTATATGTAGTGTGTGTGGGGGTGACATGTGTATATGTAGTGTGTGTGGGGGTGACATGTGTATATGTAGTGTGTGTGGGGGTGACATGTGTATATGTAGTGTGTGTGGGGGTGACATGTGTATATGTAGTGTGAGGGTGACATGTGTATATGTAGTGTGTGTGAGGGTGACATGTGTATATGTAGTGTGTGTGAGGGAGACATGTGTATATGTAGTGTGTGTGAGGGTGACATGTGTATATGTAGTGTGAGGGTGACATGTGTATATGTAGTGTGTGTGAGGGAGACATGTGTATATGTAGTGTGTGTGAGGGAGACATGTGTATATGTAGTGTGTGTGAGGGAGACATGTGTATATGTAGTGTGTGTGAGGGAGACATGTGTATATGTAGTGTGTGTGAGGGTGACGTGTATATGTAGTGTGTGTGAGGGTGACGTGTATATGTAGTGTGTGTGAGGGAGACATGTGTATATGTAGTGTGTGTGAGGGAGACATGTGTATATGTAGTGTGTGTGGGGTGACATGTGTATATGTAGTGTGTGTGAGGGTGACATGTGTATATGTAGTGTGTGAGGGTGACGTGTATATGTAGTGTGTGTGTGTGAGGGTGACATGTGTATATGTAGTGTGTGTGGGGGCGACATGTGTATATGTAGTGTGTGAGGGTGACATGTGTATATGTAGTGTGTGTGAGGGTGACATGTGTATATGTAGTGTGTGAGGGTGACGTGTATATGTAGTGTGTGTGTGTGAGGGTGACGTGTATATGTAGTGTGTGTGAGGGAGACGTGTATATGTAGTGTGTGTGAGGGAGACATGTGTATATGTAGTGTGTGAGGGTGACATGTGTATATGTAGTGTGTGTGAGGGTGACATGTGTATATGTAGTGTGTGTGAGGGTGACGTGTATATGTAGTGTGTGTGAGGGTGACATGTGTATATGTAGTGTGTGTGAGGGTGACATGTGTATATGTAGTGTGTGTGAGGGAGACATGTGTATATGTAGTGTGTGTGAGGGAGACATGTGTATATGTAGTGTGTGTGAGGGAGACATGTGTATATGTAGTGTGTGTGAGGGTGACGTGTATATGTAGTGTGTGTGAGGGTGACGTGTATATGTAGTGTGTGTGAGGGAGACATGTGTATATGTAGTGTGTGTGAGGGAGACATGTGTATATGTAGTGTGTGTGGGGTGACATGTGTATATGTAGTGTGTGTGAGGGTGACATGTGTATATGTAGTGTGTGAGGGTGACGTGTATATGTAGTGTGTGTGTGTGAGGGTGACATGTGTATATGTAGTGTGTGTGGGGGCGACATGTGTATATGTAGTGTGTGAGGGTGACATGTGTATATGTAGTGTGTGTGAGGGTGACATGTGTATATGTAGTGTGTGAGGGTGACGTGTATATGTAGTGTGTGTGTGTGAGGGTGACGTGTATATGTAGTGTGTGTGAGGGAGACGTGTATATGTAGTGTGTGTGAGGGAGACATGTGTATATGTAGTGTGTGAGGGTGACATGTGTATATGTAGTGTGTGTGAGGGTGACATGTGTATATGTAGTGTGTGTGAGGGTGACGTGTATATGTAGTGTGTGTGAGGGTGACATGTGTATATGTAGTGTGTGTGAGGGTGACATGTGTATATGTAGTGTGTGTTAGGGAGACATGTGTATATGTAGTGTGTGTGTGAGGGTGACATGTGTATATGTAGTGTGTGTGTGAGGGTGACATGTGTATATGTAGTGCGTGTGAGGGTGACATGTGTATATGTAGTGTGGGGGTGACATGTGTATATGTAGTGTGGGGGTGACATGTGTATATGTAGTGAGGGTGACATGTGTATATGTAGTGAGGGTGACATGTGTATATGTAGTGAGGGTGACATGTGTATATGTAGTGTGTGTGAGGGTGACATGTGTATATGTAGTGTGAGGGTGTCGTGTATCTGTAGTGTGTGTGTGAGGGTGACATGTGTATATGTAGTGTGTGAGGGTGACATGTGTATATGTAGTGTGTGTGGGGTTGACATGTGTATATGTAGTGTGTGTGAGGGTGACATGTGTATATGTAGTGTGTGTGAGGGTGACATGTGTATATGTAGTGTGTGTGAGGGTGACATGTGTATATGTAGTGTGTGTGTGAGGGTGACATGTGTATATGTAGAGTGTGAGGGTGACGTGTATATGTAGAGTGTGAGGGTGACATGTGTATATGTAGTGTGTGAGGGTGACATGTGTATATGTAGTGTGTGTGGGGTTGACATGTGTATATGTAGTGTGTGAGGGTGACATGTGTATATGTAGTGTGTGTGGGGTTGACTTGTGTATATGTAGTGTGAGGGTGACATGTGTATATGTAGTGTGAGGGTGACGTGTATATGTAGTGTGTGTGGAGTGAATATATGTGTGGGGGATGACGTGTATGTAGTGTATGGGGGTGACGTGTTTGTGGGGTGACGTATATATGCAGTGTGTGTTGGGGGGGTAACGTGTATATGTTATTTCTCTGTGCCGTGTGTATGTGATGCATCAATAACATAATGAAATCCTTGTCTGTTATAACATGTTTCCTTCAGGCTGCCACAGCCCCTCCCTGTCCCACAAAGTGTATTAAACATGTTCCAAGACCCAGATGATACAGAATATTGTGATGATGTAACCAGACATGGCGGCCGGCAGCGTAGTTTCCAGCATGAACGGGGAAACTGGGCGACTTATGTCTATGTACCGTGTGAGTATATCAGTAGTACCGCATTTATTTGTAAACACTCATCTAAAGAGCGTCCCGCTCTCTCCCCTCGCTCTCTCCCCTCGCCCTCTCCCCTCTCCCCTCGCCCTCTCCCCTCGCCCTCTCCCCTCGCTCTCTCCCCTCGTTCTCTCCCTGCACACTCAGAGGCCACTTTATTAGGTACACCTTTCTTGTACTTTGTAGGACCCATGTTTCCCCCAGATCATCCTGAATTCTTTGACATGGATACAAGTAAACATTCCTTATGTCATGGTAGCATCACGCAGTTGCTGCAGATTTGTCGGCTGCACATTCATACTGCGAATGTTCCGTTCCACCACATCCCAAAGCCCTGAGGTGACTGTGGAGGCCACTCATTGTCATGTTCGTGGAACCAGTTTGAGATGACGTGTGCTGTGTGACATGGTGCGTTAACCCTAACCCTGTGCTGTGGTCATTTAGGGATGGACATGGTCAGCAACAATACTCAGGTAGCTTTACCTAGGGAAATATTACCCCACCCCTGCCCCAGGGCTGTGGGAAGAGACCTGTTGCTCAGCTTGGGGCAGTGTAAACCTGGGGAAAGGGGCTGTGTTTTTTTATTATTTCTTTTGCGGATGTTTCTGGTGAGAAAAAAGCAGGTTCTGGTTCCAATGGATTAATAACACGTGACCACTAATCTGTCTAACAGGTGTATTGTTTATTTTGTGAAGAATAAAGTAGAAAAGAGTAAATATAAAATGAAAGATAAATTAGTACAAAGACTAAATAAACTTATCTGCTGAAAATAGATGGTCCCAGGAAATATGTCTAATCACAGACCCCATCTCTCCCTGTTCCTCTGACGTTATCTGGACAGCTAGGCTGAACACACTGGTAACAGAGTACTGGGCATCCCTGCAGTGACCCAAGCTGAAGCGGGTTATGTCACAGACCCCATCTTTCCCTGTTCCTCTGACGTTATCTGGACAGCTAGGATGAACACACTGGTAACAGAGTACTAGGCATCCCTGCAGTGACCCAAGCTGAGGCGGGTTATGTCACAGTTTCATAGCTTCTATTGGCCAGGACTAACGTATAAACATGATTTTTGGACTTTCTATTGGTACTTTACTGATAAGAAGTTTGAGCATGTGCAGTAGGCCCAGAGACACCGCCCTAGTTGAGACGTCTCTGGTATGTGGGGACGTTTTTGGAAAGGCCTGGATTACATAAGCATTGCATAATCACTGATTATATAAATAAATTCAGGCTTTTAATTGGTACAATAGAGATAAGAAGAATACATTCTCTGCGCCTGCGTTGTAAGCCCTGGGACACCAGCCTGGCAAGATATGTTGGCATTGCCTCCACTCTTCCTTGATTACTAAAGCATTTAAAGTAATACACACATAAAAGTACCCTTTTGTGAGACCCGATCTCCCTAGGTACCCCAGCCCCGTGCGGACTGGCCTGGGGATGATTTGGCATTATGGTAAGGGGATCCAACGCTTCAGGTTTCTCTGCTACAGTTCCACCACATCAGGCTGGCAACGTCTAGTGCTGTTAATAGTAAAATCAGGGGACACCAAGCTTTCTGTCCCCCTGATTTTCTAGTGCCAACCTAAGCTGGCAGCACTATGGTCGGTTAAGCTGCTTTGTGTTTTCTAACAAATTATTCTTTTTTTTTATTTATTTTTTATTGTTATTTCATGTATTGCCGTTTTAAATGTAGTGATTTAGGTCAACATTTTAACTGTGTTGATCTTCTGAACATCATCAGCTATTTATATAGCACCACTAATTCTGTAGCGTTGTACAGAGAACTCACTCACATGCCAAAATGGAGCTTATAATCTAAATTCCCTAACACACAGACACACACAGACACTAGGGTCAATTTGATAGCAGCCAATTAACTTACAAGTGTGTTTTTGCGATGGGGGAGGAAACCCACACAAGCACATGGAGAACATACAAACTCCACACAGATAAGGCCATGGTCGGGGATTGAACTCATGACCCCAGTGCTGTGAGGCAGAAGTGCTAACCACTGAGCCACCGTGCTGAACATGGAGACATTATGACTGTAGACTTTTCATTCCCATCCCTTGTAAACGGAGGCTCTCCTTGGGTCCCATCCCTTGTAAACGGAGGCTCTCCTTGGGTGCCATCCCTTGTATACGGAGGCTCTCCTTGGGTCCCA
The DNA here is from genome assembly GCA_036250195.1 of Mixophyes australis. Classification (NCBI taxonomy): domain Eukaryota; kingdom Metazoa; phylum Chordata; class Amphibia; order Anura; family Limnodynastidae; genus Mixophyes; species Mixophyes australis. Next base: position 1,047,753 of record JAVHZZ010000010.1, read on the forward strand.
TCCCTTGTATACGGAGGCTGTCCTTGGGTCCCATCCCTTGTATACAGAGGCTCTCCTTGGGTCCCATCCCTTGTATACGGAGGCTCTCCTTGGGTTCCATCCCTTGTAAACGGAGGCTCTCCTTGGGTCCCATCCCTTGTAAACGGAGGCTCTCCTTGGGTCCCATCCCTTGTAAACGGAGGCTCTCCTTGGGTCCCATCCCTTGTAAACGGAGGCTCTCCTTGGGTCCCATCCCTTGTAAACGGAGGCTCTCCTTGGGTTCCATCCCTTGTAAACGGAGGCTCTCCTTGGGTCCCATCCCTTGTAAACGGAGGCTCTCCTTGGGTCCCATCCCTTGTAAACGGAGGCTCTCCTTGGGTCCCATCCCTTGTAAACGGAGGCCCTCCTTGGGTCCCATCCCTTGTATACGGAGGCTCTCCTTGGGTCCCATCCCTTGTAAACGGAGGCTCTCCTTGGGTCCCATCCCTTGTAAACGGAGGCTCTCCTTGGGTCCCATCCCTTGTAAACGGAGGCTCTCCTTGGGTCCCATCCCTTGTAAACGGAGGCTCTCCTTGGGTTCCATCCCTTGTAAACGGAGGCTCTCCTTGGGTCCCATCCCTTGTAAACGGAGGCTCTCCTTGGGTCCCATCCCTTGTAAACGGAGGCTCTCCTTGGGTCCCATCCCTTGTAAACGGAGGCTCTCCTTGGGTTCCATCCCTTGTAAACGGAGGCTCTCCTTGGGTCCCATCCCTTGTAAACGGAGGCTCTCCTTGGGTTCCATCCCTTGTAAACGGAGGCTCTCCTTGGGTTCCATCCCTTGTATACGGAGGCTCTCCTTGGGTCCCATCCCTTGTAAACGGAGGCTCTCCTTGGGTCCCATCCCTTGTAAACGGAGGCTCTCCTTGGGTCCCATCCCTTGTAAACGGAGGCTCTCCTTGGGTTCCATCCCTTGTAAACGGAGGCTCTCCTTGGGTCCCATCCCTTGTATACGGAGGCTCTCCTTGGGTCCCATCCCTTGTATACGGAGGCCCTCCTTGGGTCCCATCCCTTGTAAACGGAGGCCCTCCTTGGGTCCCATCCCTTGTATACGGAGGCTCTCCTTGGGTCCCATCCCTTGTAAACGGAGGCTCTCCTTGGGTCCCATCCCTTGTATACGGAGGCTGTCCTTGGGTCCCATCCCTTGTAAACGGAGGCTCTCCTTGGGTCCCATCCCTTGTAAACGGAGGCCCTCCTTGGGTCCCATCCCTTGTAAACGGAGGCCCTCCTTGGGTCCCATCCCTTGTAAACGGAGGCTCTCCTTGGGTCCCATCCCTTGTAAACGGAGGCTCTCCTTGGGTCCCATCCCTTGTAAACGGAGGCTCTCCTTGGGTCCCATCCCTTGTAAACGGAGGCTCTCCTTGGGTCCCATCCCTTGTAAACGGAGGCTCTCCTTGGGTTCCATCCCTTGTATACGGAGGCTCTCCTTGGGTCCCATCCCTTGTAAACGGAGGCTCTCCTTGGGTCCCATCCCTTGTAAACGGAGGCTCTCCTTGGGTCCCATCCCTTGTAAACGGAGGTTCTCCTTGGGTCCCATCCCTTGTAAACGGAGGCTCTCCTTGGGTGCCATCCCTTGTATACGGAGGCTCTCCTTGGGTCCCATCCCTTGTATACGGAGGCTGTCCTTGGGTCCCATCCCTTGTATACGGAGGCTCTCCTTGGGTCCCATCCCTTGTATACGGAGGCTGTCCTTGGGTCCCATCCCTTGTATACGGAGGCTCTCCTTGGGTCCCATCCCTTGTAAACGGAGGCTCTCCTTGGGTCCCATCCCTTGTAAACGGAGGCTCTCCTTGGGTGCCATCCCTTGTATACGGAGGCTCTCCTTGGGTCCCATCCCTTGTAAACGGAGGCTCTCCTTGGGTCCCATCCCTTGTAAACGGAGGCTCTCCTTGGGTGCCATCCCTTGTAAACGGAGGCTCTCCTTGGGTGCCATCCCTTGTATACGGAGGCTCTCCTTGGGTAATGATACGGGCATATTATTCAGGATCTGATTCGTCAACCCTTATGTGGTAAAACATAATAACTGTGATAGCTTAAAATTTTACTTTTTATTATGTGTTTATGGAAAAGATTTAATTCCCTGAAAGTGAAATATTAAAATGAGCTGAGCAAGTGAGGGATAATCATTATGTAACGTGGTTTTACCACTAGATAGTCATCTAGAACTGTCCATCATATTAATATAAATGTAATTTATGTTGAAATTGGTTTGTTCTAGTACCATATGATGGTCAAATGGGTACGTTATATATTCCCTATGCTGTATTTTTAGCTGATTATTACTTTAACCCAGATGAATCCGATGTATTGTCCCACGAAAATGTGGTGTCTTTCCATATGATTATTATTATTATTAATTTTTATTTATAGGGCGCCACTAGGTGTCCGTAGCGCCGTACAGGGACAAACAAGTACAATACAAGGGACGGCACGGTACAGTAAACAATAAGCACAGTAACTCAGTAAGCTCAAAGCACAGCTAGAGAGAGGGGGAGGGAAGACCAGCAGGCGCCGGAGCCCAAGAGGAAGGGCGCGGATGACGGGGAGACCCCCAGAGGGGTGGGGGGAAAGGTAGCTGGAGAGCAGAGTTACAAGTGAAGGAAACAGGAGGAGAGATGGCCCTGCTCAAGGGAGCGTACAATCTAAGGGGAGGGGTAGACAGACACAGGGATGAGAGGGAGAGAAGGGGGAACGGGGGCAGAGTCAGGGGAGGGGGGAGAGGCAGAAAAAGGTAGGAAGTTAAGTGGGAGACTGGAAGGCTTTAATAAAGAGGTGGGTTGTTAGAGCCCGTTTGAAACTGGACAGATTAGGGGAAGTTCTGATGGAGGGAGGGAGCTTGTTCCAGTGGAGGGGGGCAGCGCGGGAGAAGTCTTGGACACGCGCATGGGAGGAGGTGATCAGAGGGGAGGGGAGGCGACGGTCAGAGGCAGATGGGAGAGGGCGGGATGGAGCGTGAATGGAGATGTAGGGAGCAGTGGAGTTGGCGAGGGCCTTGTATGTGAGAGTGAGGAGCTTGAACAGGATTCTGTAGGGGATCCCACTAGATGGACTCTGCAAGGTTCTCTAATTACAAACATATCGGTGCGTATTAATATCAGATACAATGTTGTACTGTGATTCTGGTAGATAAACTATTGGGAATATCTCTGTAATATTTCACATTCCGCTTTCTGTGATAATGGGATGAGACATAACGAGGACTAAAGTTTTAGATTAAATGCCATTAGTGCCACCCTCATATGATTAGTAGTCCTTTTATTGCAGAGATACTGGATTGTATAATATCTGCTGTTTCACACATAGGAAGACAGAACACTCCCATGTCTAATACTTGTATTAAGGTGTGATGTGTATAGATCAGTGGATCTCTGCGCTGGCCACCGCTAGTATGCTCTCATATACTGTAGCGTCTATCAGTGATTTTTATCGGGTATATGAATTCTGGATGAAGTGAATTATCCCCGATTCCCCTCGTCGCTGTAATCTCACGTCATACAGGCGCTGTCACACTAGCCTACGGTTCACATATTGCTTGTTCAGGTAACTTTTAAATGCTCTGAGCCTCTGTACAGCCCCAAAACAACACACAATTACTCCTTTCAGTTATTAAGAACCATTTGTAGTCGACTTGTTATCAAGTCTTGTAGATTTCAACATAACTAACATTTATATTAATGTGATGGACAGTTCTTGTTGATTAAAGTCTGATACATGATCCCCTAATTATTAAATCTAGTGGTAAAACCACTTCATGGTGAATATCCTTCAACTCATTTTAAAATGTTATTATATTTCTAGGCCTGAAATCCTTATAGACACATAACGTTCGTTTTATTTTAGCACCGTTACTGTGTTTGACCACATATGGATTGAGGAATCAGATCCTTAATAATATACCCGTGTCCCCAAGGAGTGCCTCAGGTTACAGTGATAGTGATTGCTGCATACTGCTATGAGTATATTACCTTAGAAAATGGTCTGACAAGTATTTAATATATACGTAAGGGCTACTAGACGTAAGGGGTACAAGACGTAAGGGGTACAAGACGTAAGGGCTACTAGACGTAAGGGCTACTAGACGTAAGGGCTACTAGACGTAAGGGCTACAAGACGTAAGGGCTACAAGACGTAAGGGCTACAAGACGTAAGGGCTACTAGACGTAAGGGCTACTAGACGTAAGGGCTACTAGACGTAAGGGCTACTAGACGTAAGGGCTACAAGACGTAAGGGCTACAAGACGTAAGGGCTACTAGACGTAAGGGCTACTAGACGTAAGGGCTACTAGACGTAAGGGCTACAAGACGTAAGGGCTACAAGACGTAAGGGCTACAAGACGTAAGGGCTACAAGACGTAAGGGCTACTAGACGTAAGGGCTACTAGACGTAAGGGCTATAAGACGTAAGGGGTATTAGAGGCCAGTACTCTTCTTATGGGGTTGTTTGCTCTTTGCTTACATCCATTGTGTTATCTCCTGATGCATTAACATCAATATGTGATATGGCAGCACAGACTTAGTGGCAGGGGCCGGGTTAACCCTTGATAACGTGTGTTAGAAACTATATTCCAACTGCTGCATAATTGTCCCTTTAAGAGCAATAAACCATCATTGCTTTCAAGGTTCTGCCTGACGCCTATTGCTGCAATCCTGTGACCAACAGATAAGAGCTTACACTCTAATCCATTCCCTGCCTCTCCTGTGTTGAACCCAGTGTCGCTGCGTCAACGCTCTGCCCACTACCCAGCAGATAAAGAAATGGAAGTTGCTCAATCAATTTATAGGCTATAGCAGGTGCGTGAAAGGGTGGGGTTATCCTGCAAGGAACAAACACACAGAGATCCCCCAGCACTACCCAGCAGTCCTGATCCATGGTGAGTGGTCAGGGGGAATCAAATCAGACAGTCATCAGCAAAGAGCTGCTGCAGCAGCTACACTAACTACCCAAGAAGTAAGCGGTTCCAGAAGAAGGTGGCAGCACTATCCTACAACTAGTGCGCAGTTGGCATCGGCAGTCAGCAAGTATCTGGTGGCGAGGTGACACCAATATGAATGGTCCATAACTGCATGTTGCTGAAGGATGGAAGGAAATCCTGTGTAGGATCCCAAAATGCTTACTGGGTACATAACAAGGCCATCCTTTCACAGCTACCTTTATCCCAATCTTCTATTGTCCAGTTTTGGTGAGCCTTTGCCCACTGTAGCCTCAGGGGGGTGGTGACATCGGTGAGAGCGGAGGGGTGGTGACATTGGTGAGAGCGGACGGGGGGGGAGGGGCGAGGGATGGTGACATTGGTGAGAGCGGAGGGGGGGGGGGCGAGGGATGGTGACATTGGTGAGAGCGGAAGGGTGTGCAAGGGATGGTGACATTTGTCAGTGCGGGGATAGATATTCCATATTCTCGTATTGTTATACCCCGTCCATTTGGGTCTCTGGGATATCTAGTTATTGGATGGTGGTAAGTAGTAATCGTTCACTGTCTGTACCTTTAATAGTCCCTGTCTTTCAGTTCACCCCCATGAGGAGTTCTGCGAGATGCTGGAAGATCTGGTTGCTGTGGCCCAAAAATCGGGTGTCCTGCTGACCAAGATGAATGACTTTCATATCAGCCAATCACAGACTGTCGTTCTCCGACACCACTGGATCAGTCTTTTTGTTCAGTCGCTCAGAGAAAGACTAAGATCCATGAAGCGGTGAGTGATTTGGGAGAGTTGTACAGTGTGTTTCTGCTTGTTGTGCTGCGTGTTTCGGGTTGTTCTGTATATTTTGGCTCGGCTGGTTGCGTGTTTCCACTTGTACAAATGTCTCGCCCTCGTTTGACTTTGTATTGTTTATGACCTCCTGCAACTTATACTAATTTGAGAAACATTTATGAAAGAAATATGGCTGATGATATTGTGTTTGGCAGCATTGGGGGAAACGTGCTAAGTAAATATTACTCAAACCTGTAGAAACATCACATAAATACCGTAAGAGCAACAATTCCCCTTAATAATCAGAGCACTGAGTGTGCCCCGCCCACCTCTTACATCACTGCGGACACTGAGTGCCCCGCCCACCTCTTACATCACTGCGGTCACTGAGTGTGCCCCGCCCACCTCTTACATCACTGCGGTCACTGAGTGTGCCCCGCCCACCTCTTACATCACTGCGGTCACTGAGTGTGCCCCGCCCACCTCTTACATCACTGCGGTCACTGAGTGTGCCCCGCCCACCTCTTACATCACTGCGGTCACTGAGTATGCCCCGCCCACCTCTTACATCACTGCGGTCACTGAGTGTGCCCCGCCCACCTCTTACATCACTGCGGTCACTGAGTGTGCCCCGCCCACCTCTTACATCACTGCGGTCACTGAGTGTGCCCCGCCCACCTCTTACATCACTGCGGTCACTGAGTGTGCCCCGCCCACCTCTTACATCACTGCGGTCACTGAGTGTGCCCCGCCCACCTCTTACATCACTGCGGTCACTGAGTGTGCCCCGCCCACCTCTTACATCACTGCGGTCACCAGCGCAAGGTTCAGATCTTACACCGCTATAATGTTTGTCCTTTCACAAAGCATTTACAGATAAATGTATTTCTGAGATGAAAGCTAATTTAGAGGTCTACTCGCTAATTGTGGGTGTGGTCGAATTACCATTGTTTAACAAATGTTTTGTGACTGTGATTCATTTATTCCTTATTCACATGTAATTATATATAATTCTGCTTTTGTTTGTGGGTATTTTTCTGTCTGCACTCCTCATATTGGGAGATTCATTCAGTGTAAGAATTCTGCGCCACAGGTTCGCTTCCTGAGAGCATCACGTGATCTCGCGTGCAGTAACTGCGCTGGATGTAACTGGTGACATCCTGGACCAGTAGTTGTATTTCCATTTCTAGGGTCCGTTTCCAGCACTTTACATAACATTTGTGTCCAGTTGCACAATTAACACTTCTTGGCAATGTGTGATTGTGGGACATACAGGCTGTGCCAATTGGATACTGGACAGCAAGGAGTTAATGAGGACAGGACACTGAGCCCTTCGGATGCCCCCGGGTGTTCCTGGCCTCACTGGTTTGGGCTTTGCTTCCCGGTGCTGTTCCGGTCGCCTCTTACAGGTGCATATATATATATTTATATATACGTTGCCCACTATTTCTATAGACCACTGTATTTCCTATAGGTGGGGGGCAATATTGTTTGGGAGGTCTGCCAGCTTTCCATACATTGGACACACTCCAGGAGATGAGATAAATAACAATCAGAGCAGTTATCCTGAGTTTCCTGTAATGTACGTTGTAATGAGGATGTCTCTGAGCGCTGGATAAGCTGAACGACGCGCAGACGGCTGCGGGTGTCTGTGGGAAGGACGCAGTGAAACACAATGTCTGTGGTCATTCATCTAATCAGCTTTGTTTTATTACATAGACCAGTTTCTTATAATGAGCAATAAACATGTTTGTCTGAACTTTTCGGGCTGATTCTTTAAGGAGAGTAAAGCAAAAATAATTTGTAACTTTGCTCCTGGACAAAACCATGTTGCATTGGAGGGGGAGGTAAATTTAAAATGTGGGGATAGAGTTATAGTTGGGGTAAAACATGTCCTAGATCAACTTTACATTTCAGTGTAATAATAAATCTATTAAGTATTTGTGTTTTAGATGAAAAAACAGCCAGTATTTATCTTATGTGCAAAATAATAAACTAATTTGCACCCCTTGGACTGTAACATGGGAAAAGTTGGTCAATTTTTTGCCTTACTGTCCTTAATGAATCGGACCCTTCAACTTTATAGCCAAGTAATTGATTCTGTTTATCCTGTTGAATAAGATGTTTTACTTTATAATTTCTCTTTAATGAGACGGTTTAATTACTATATTCACTGACTGGTGTCATTGTGTAGGTTCCTGTGTGTCGCTGAACGGGTGAAGGTCTATACCAACCAGGAGAAGACCAGGTGATTATAGTCATATAATGTCTCTGTTACGTTATATTAGTATTGTCCGTGTCCTGTCCCTGAGAGGGGGATCAGGGTCACAGCACTGCAGCCATATAATGTCTCTGTTACGTTATATTAGTATTGTCCGTGTCCTGTCCCTGAGAGGGGGGGGGTCAGGATCACAGCGCTGCAGCCATATAATGTCTCTGTTACGTTATAATGATATAGTCCGTGTCTGGAGGGGATCGGGATATTTTGGGATACTCATCTGCACATGTTCTGTACATACCTTCACCCCTCAGTGCTCAGTGAGTGTTAGGACGGTCACTGATACTGATTGTCAGCTCTGTACACAGGACGTTTGTGGGACTGGAGGTGACTGTTGGGCAGAATCATCTCCTGGAGGTGGTGTCGGAGGTGGACAAGTCGCTGCAGGAGTTTAACTTGGAGACATTTTACCAGGTCAGACATATTATTACTGTGGCCACGTTCACTCTCCCGGCTGGGACAGGAAAACACTTCTGTTCAGATTGAATCACAGATATGAGAGAACCTGTTCTGTTTCCTCACCTACAGAATGTGCCCTAAATTCATACAGTTGTCAGTGAAAGGTTTTGTTACTGTAAAAGTGGGAAGCTCAGGGGTCGTGTATTCTCGTCTTCTATACTAACACCTCTGTACCCCCTTCCTACCGGTCAGTTCCATCCCCCCTCCCGCAGTCCCATGATGCTCCAGGGCTCTCGCCAGCGGTCCATAGGCCCTGTGAGCGGACCCTGGTTCTTATTACTATTTATTTACATTCTCTGCCAGGTTGTAGTTGGATTACGCAAATAACACAACAAACCTTACATTTTATATGCAGCAGATTATATATATTATTATATAGAGCAACACAATGTCCTGGACGATAATGGTTCAGTATAATAGGATATATACATTGGAGAGGGTGCGAGATAAATGTATTTGGAGCAATAAGATATTGTCCGTTTCTAATCTTTATTCCGTTATCTTCACCCAGAATCCCTCGTTCCACGTGAGCTTGGCCTGGTGTGTGGGGGACGCGAGGGAGCGGTTACTAGCCGGCCTGATGGAGCTGCAGGTGAGGGGTCTGTGTGGGTTCTGTGGGAGGAGGGGGCCGCAGCGGCTCAGTGACCCCTCTGGGTGCAGATATTATTATTATTATCATTTATTTGTTAGGCGCCACAAGGTTTCCGCAGCGCCGTACATAATACAAGCAGGAGACCATACAGGGTGACATAGTACAGAGCAATAAACACAAAGTACCAATACTTCAGAACTCCGGGCAGACATATGAGCGAGGATGGAGTAGAAGAACAGGTATGGAGACAGGAGGGGAGAGGGGCCCTGCTCATATGAGCTCACATCCTAAGGGAGGGTGGACAAACAGGCACAAGAGAGAGCCATTAAAGTAAGGGAGAGAAAGGCGGGGCTGGTGGAGAGAGGGGAGAACGAGAGAAGGAGGTTAGCGAAGGTGCAACGAGGTAAGAGGTTAAGTGGATTGTTGGTAGGCAGGTGAGTTTTGAGTGCCCGTTTGAAGGAGCACAGACTGGGTGAGAGACGGATGGAGCGAGGGAGGTCGTTCCAGTGGAGGGGAGCAGCTCGGGAGAAGTCTTGGATTCTGGAGTGGGAAGACGTGATCAGAGTGGAGGAGAGGCGACGGTCATTGGCCGAGCGCAGGGAGCGGGCAGGAGTGTGAATGGTGAGGAGGTTGGAGATGTAGGGGGCAGTAGACTGGGAGACTGGGAGAGAGCCTTGTAAGTGGTGGTGAGGAGCTTGAAAAGGATCTTGTAGGGGAAGGGGAGCCAGTGTAAGGCAAGGCAGTGAGGGGAGGCAGAGGAGGAGCGGTGTGAGAGAAATATGAGTCGGGCGGCCGCATTGAGAACAGAGCGAAGGGGCGCGAGGTGGGAGAGGGGGAGGCCAGTAAGGAGAAGGTTGCAGTAGGCGAGGCAGGAGATGATGAGAGCGTGTATGATGGTTTTGGTGGCATCTTGTGAGAGGAAGGGCCGGATGCGGGCAATGTTACGCAGCTGGAAGCGGCAGGTTTGGGCTAGAGATTGGATGCCACGTAGAACACACTGCAGCCAGTAGGTACCCGCGGCTGAGCTCAGGACTGGGGTAATATAAGAATGTCTGGGGGGGATAGTTATTATATGTAACGTACACACATATTACTCTGACTGAGCGTTGTCTCCATTTACAGAGTGTGGTGGACGGGTTTGAGGACTCGGAGCTGCTGACTCGATTCTATGCAGATGAAATCTGCTGTAAGTCCGGGAATAAGATCTTCTCTGTCCCCCTTCAGTGAATATAGATGACATCCTTAGTACATAGTGTGGTGAGAGACGCTTCTCTCATCATCTCACTGATCGCAGCTTAAATACAGACAGACACAGCCGGGACCCATCTCAAAGTTTATTATAATTATCTGTTGTACAGATCTTTCTACATTACATAGATGTGTAATAAACCTCCATGGATGATTCAGTCTCTCTCCTGTGTGGGGGGTTTATCTCAGTGTTCAGTTTATTATTTTATCATTAGTTTCCATATCGACTGAAAATACCCACAAATATATAAAAGTTTCCATACTTTGTCACCACTTGAATGTACAACATCAAATACATTGGGTAACATCTCAATTATTTTCTGTTATTGGGCGTAGCTGGATACAGTATTTATTAAGAGTTACTGAAGAAAACCTGTGGTGTATAGAAAAACATCTTAACCCATCAAATATCTTCACTTCCAATAAACTCCTGCAAAATATTATATATTGGTGACTTGTATTAAAAGCTCTTTTATGTCTGACAACCATAATGTGATATCACTGGGTGACAGTGACTGCTGTACAGGACTCTTGTAGAGACACAATAGGTGGTTGTATTATACTAATTATCTGATAGTAATGTCTATAGTCTAGGTAGTGTGATCCAGGATAACTGAGTGTATAGAGGAAGAGATATCACTGGGTGACAGTGACTGCTGTACAGGGCTCTTGTAGAGACACAATAGGTGGATGTATTATATTAATTATCTTATAGTAATGTCTATAGTCTAGGTAGTGTGATCCAGGATAACTGAGTGTATAGAGGAAGAGATATCACCAGGTGACAGTGACTGCTGTACAGGACTCTTGTAGAGACACAATAGGTGGATGTATTATACTAATTATCTGATAGTAAAGTCTATAGTCTAGGTAGTGTGATCCAGGATAACTGAGTGTATAGAGGAAGAGATATCACCTGGTGACAGTGACTGCTGTACAGGACTCTTGTAGAGACACAATAGGTGGTTGTATTATACTAATTATCTGATAGTAATGTCTATAGTCTAGGTAGTGTGATCCAGGATACCTGAGTGTATAGAGGAAGAGATATCACTGGGTGACAGTGACTGATGTATAGGACTCTTGTAGACACAGTGGAGTTCTGAATCCATAAAACAGGTTATGAATGTCACACATTATTACTTGACGTGAGCTCAAGCAGTTGGTGCAATATCCGTTTCTGTCCATATCGCACTTGAAGGGAATAGCGCTCCCTGGGACTCAGCTGGGCATACGCTGCGGCATCATCTATAAGCATCTGGTCACTACGTAGATCCGTGTTGTACGCTGTGAGTGTGAGCTCTGCGGTGGCATGAAGGAGTTTACGCCAGGACAATGAGAACTCCGAGATCTCCTGATTACTCAGCGTCTCCTCCTCTTTGTCGTCATCCTCCTCCCAGCCATCGTTCTCCTTGTACTCTGCAAACTCCTCTGCAGACATACAGAGAACCTAGAGAGGGCGACATATTGTACAGAGCTGTCACTATGGCGCATATTCAATTGTCGCGGGTTTCCTCGGTGTTATACTACTACCGCAGGGCGCTGCGAACTAAAATCCAGTGAGAAAACTACCGTAACAACGGTAATAGTGCGCGGAGCGCGGGATTTTCGGCATTTCCACCGACAATCGAATATGCCCCTATTACACGCTGATCTCCACCTCTATATAATCAGGCAGATCACATACCCTGGAAATATCTTAATAGTATGGGGGGGTTTATCATAAATTACATGTTTTCCCCTCAATTACATTAATAAAACACAGGTGGAGTTACTGCCACTGAGTGACCCGGGACAGCCAGAAACCTCTGCGGCTCCTTGATGTCCTCTGAATAATGACCTCTCTCCATCCACTTTACTCATCTTTCTATCTCTCCTTTAGATTGTAAGCTCTATCAGCGGGTTCTTGCTGTATGTACTTAATGTGTATAAAAGGTGTTTTATCTTTCTAAATAACGGAGGAGACCTAGAGCAACGGGTCAGACTCACCTTCAGAGATGTCCTCAGCTCTTCCTCTGTCAACACCTCATCACATCCAAAAACAAAAGCCCCTTCCTCACCCACCATCTCCATGTGACACAGAAAGTCCCATCGCTGCTGCGCCTGCGCCCTCTCTTCCTCCGATGCTGCACCTGCAGATACAACACAGATCCTTTACCTGCGGAGCACAGGAGACAGATGCGTTAAGCAGAGCGCGCCGTTACTCACCCTGCAGCGCAGCTTCTCGCATGGTCACCATCTGGATGTCCGCGGTCTCATTGGTGTTCTGTGGATGGGGCTCGGAGAAGCCGTACATATGTAGAAGCTGCCAGTTCCCCATCTGTCCATAGGTGTTAAACAGCTCCCCTCCGGCCGGCACGGGCTGCGTGGTGATCATGCGCAGACACTCCTACGGTAACCATCAGACATGTAAGAAACTGGTCAACTTACCTGACAGAGATCTTTTACCAATATAAACTCACTGGAGTGAACTCTAAGTGTGTATTGTGCTGAGCCACGTGATTCAGCAGGTCAGCCACTGGGACCATCATTGGCGGGTGAACCTCCTGCCCAGAATCCTCCTCTTCATCATCCAATGGCTCCTGGAAGCTGTGACGAGACAGAATCAGTGTTCTCATCATTAATGAATGAAAGCTCTGCAGACAAACTGTAATATTCATCTCCAATGGAAATATTGAGACCTAACTGTGTAATGATTAATCTTATTATAGGATTTTAGTGAATGGTGAGTTGAATACATAGTAAAGGCCTTAACAAGCTATGCACTTGGCCATTCTTCCCATAATCCCTTCCTAATACACAAGTGATGCTAATAAGAATTATCTTCCTGTACATAATAATCTGTATAATCGGTGTGTTCTGATGTCATCACTTCAGTGGTCATTGAGAAACTTGTGTATTAGAAGGAATAACACTTCCCTACTATACATTATTACAGCCTATGACCATTATATGGTCAGAACTCCACTGTAACATATCATTATAATATACAGTAAGCGGTACATTATCCCAGAGACATCTATTAGTCTTTATTCATGTGTAATAGCTCTGGTCCCAGTCTTAGCAGTGCGATGTCTGTGCACCTTCCAGGATAATACAGTGCATTCATCTCTATAGGACACAACAGAGAATGAGCAGACTGTTCCGGGGACGCATCGCGTTTCATTGATCCAAATGTCATCTACCCCTGAATAGCTGTGTGTTTGTGGCCAGAATGACGATTATACGCATAGAACAAGTTTCTAGAGGTCCTTTAACTATATTCAGACTTTAGATGGTCCTGCCCAGAATTTTATATACTCTCCGGGAGAGAAATCTAAGTTCAATCAGCTACAGTATGTGCTGTATTTAAACCAGAAGGCAGTAAAAAAAAAAAAAAACATTGACAACGTCTTACAAATCAGCTTATTATCGGCTCCGAACAGGAAGGGTATTGTTCTCATATTCACACAGTAATTTTGGGTATAATGTAGGTCCTGAACCTGTGGCACTTCTACCCCAAGGGGTATCTTAGTATGTTCATTGCATTTTGATCTATATTCGTAAATAATGATAGAAAATGGTAGGAAATATATTTTTAAACCATGTAAATGGAGAGTGCTGTAGGTTTACTCAGACTATGGGTACTTCACATAACTGAACATTTCCACCACACGGGGTACAGTTCTGTTTTGTGCCTGGAATAAGTAAATATTGGGTTTTAGTGAACAAATGTGGCGGCTCCTCGTTGGCTAATAAGTGACCGCAGACTCCAAGAGGACTCCGGTCAGAGGCCGTCTACCTCTATACACAACCAGCGCCTCCTGCCGTACCTCCCTCTAGATGGTGAGCTCTGTGGGGTAAACAGCAGGAGACCTCTCACGTGGTCAGTATTGGTGAAGTATAAATGTCTCACCTATACGCCATAACAAAAGCCACCAGCCTCTTGTACAGGTCCAAGGTGTGCGTCTTAGGACAAAACACGTCCGGATGTCCCTCCATGAAGGGAAGGACTATGGTGTTATATTCCAGCTCTATATTCTCCAGGTCTTGTTTCACAGCCTCGACCACCCCGGTGCCCTGCAGAAGCCGTAACCTCTCCTCCGACGTCCTGGGGAGAGAAAATCACATTAGTGACAAGAGCCAGTATCCCGGGGCCCCTAGACAGCCTCGGGGCCCAAGTTCTCCTCTTTAGTCTGTACACATTCTGTCACATCCGTAACCCAACTGCTTGTCAAAGAAAAGGTCCAGACATTGAGAAAACCTCAGACTCGTCTGTAACAATATGAGAGATGTTCTCACCAAAACATGGGGAGGTCCGGAGGAATCAGCTGAGGCCAGAGCCCAAAGTACGGAGCCCATGAGGAACTGCTGTCTGCCGCTTCATACATGAGGGAGAGGAGAAGAGGGACCCACCCGGATGTGCTGTCCAGACACCTCTGTTCTAGGAGAGATAACATCACACAAGGCGTCTTGTATCACACAAGGCGTCTTGTATCACACAAGGCGTCTTGTATCACACAAGGCGTCTTGTATCACACAAGGCGTCTTGTATCACACAAGGCGTCTTGTATCACACAAGGCGTCTTGTATCACACAAGGCGTCTTGTATCACACAAGGCGTCTTGTATCACACAAGGCGTCTTGTATCACACAAGGCGTCTTGTATCACACAAGGCGTCTTGTATCACACAAGGCGTCTTGTATCACACAAGGCGTCTTGTATCACACAAGGCGTCTTGTATCACACAAGGCGTCTTGTATCACACAAGGCGTCTTGTATCACACAAGGCGTCTTGTATCACACAAGGCGTCTTGTATCACACAAGGCGTCTTGTATCACACAAGGCGTCTTATATCACACAAGGCGTCTTATATCACACACCGTGTCTATACAGCCACCTCTGTACAGCGTCAGGATCACAGTGCGCTGGTAGCGACAACACTTCTTAATAGGAAACAAACTATGGAAAGAACTATAATCAACCTGTTTTCAAATGCACAGAAATACATATAAAATACATAATATAAACAACTTGCTCACGTATAAAGTTAATCTCTATGAGGGGTATAATATACAGAACTATATTTGGGGCTTATAAAACCATCAGCTGTTACCTCAGAGTTATATTTTCAGTTCACACATATATTAGTTTTATTCTATCACATTAGAATCTACATGTTCATACTAGTACAGTGTATTAGAGGGAGGACAGCTGTATGTAAACACGGGTCTATATGTAACAGAGCAGTATAGAGGAACCCAGCACTATCACATATAGCGTATTAGAGGCAGGACAGCTGTATGGAAATACAGACAGAGTTACATAGTAGAAGGAGCAGGGTCTCCAGCAGCACAGAGTATATGAGATGAGAGATGTGTCAGTGAGGACAGGGCTGCATGTGACAGGGGCAGTGACATGATGTGAGGAGGGGAATGGCGGCAGCAGGAAGCCACAGACTGAGAGTTGTATAGTGGAAGGAGCAGGGTCCCCAGCAGCACAGAGTATATCAGGAGATTAGTGATGTGTTAGTGAGGACAGGGCTGCATGTGACAGGGGCAGTGACATGATGTGAGGAGAGGAATGGAGGCAGCAGGAAGCCACAGACAGAGTTATATAGTGGAAGGAGCAGGGTCCCCCAGCAGCACAGAGTATATCAGGAGATGAGAGATGTGTTAGTGAGGACAGGGCTGCATGTGACAGGGGCAGTGACATGATGTGAGGAGGGGAATGGAGGCAGCAGGAAGCCACAGACTGAGAGTTATATAGTGGAAGGAGCAGGGTCTCCAGCAGCACAGAGTATATGAGATGAGAGATGTGTTAGTGAGGACAGGGCTGCATGTGACAGGAGCAGTGACATGATGTGAGGAGAGGAATGGAGGCAGCAGGAAGCCACAGACTGAGAGTTATATAGTGGAAGGAGCAGGGTCCCCCAGCAGCACAGAGTATATCAGGAGATGAGTGATGTGTTAGTGAGGACAGGGCTGCATGTGACAGGGGGCAGTGACATGATGTGAGGAGGGGAATGGAGGCAGCAGGAAGCCACAGACTGAGAGTTATATAGTGGAAGGAGCAGGGTCCCCAGCAGCACTGAGTATATCAGGAGATGAGTGATGTGTTAGTGAGGACAGGGCTGCATGTGACAGGGGCAGTGACATGATGTGAGGAGGGGAATGGAGGCAGCAGGAAGCCACAGACTGAGAGTTATATAGTGGAAGGAGCAGGGTCTCCAGCAGCACAGAGTATATGAGATGAGAGATGTGTTAGTGAGGACAGGGCTGCATGTGACAGGGGCAGTGACATGATGTGAGGAGGAGAATGGAGGCAGCAGGAAGCCACAGACAGAGTTATATAGTGGAAGGAGCAGGGTCTCCAGCAGCACAGAGTATATCAGGAGATGAGTGATGTGTCAGTGAGGACAGGGCTGCATGTGACAGGGGCAGTGACATGATGTGAGGAGGGGAATGGAGGGAGCAGGAAGCCACAGACTGAGAGTTATGTAGTGGAAGGAGCAGGGTCCCCCAGCAGCACAGAGTAGGGATGTCACACTGACTATGCTGTCGTTACTTTTCAATAGATTTTTGGTAGGTTTTAGATAAATAATTGAAGGATAAAGTGCATTCCCCACATTTATTCTCTGCCATGTAGTTCTTTGTTCTATAGGACACACACATGAGATGGATACAGCATGTACCACACTATAGTATACTTACACATACATTGGAGATACACTGTACCTTTCTCCAGCAGATCCTGAATCCTGGTCGTCTGTTGGAACAGGAGAGCGGATCGGGGAACGGAGAATAAAACTTCTCCCACAGGAAGATCTTCGCGTGTTAACATTCCATACTGCGATACCGTGTTCTGCCTGCTAATGTACACCTACAGACACGCAAAACATTAATACTTTGTCACACGTGCAAGTGTGTAACATGTACCCCCAGAAATTACACACATGAGAAGGTACCACTTGCCTTTGAGTTCAGTTCAATACCGATTTTCTTACACCAGGTCAGGAAAACAGAGATTGGAGCTTCCTGTTCATCCTCAGCCACCTGGGACAGAGACATATAGAGAACATATATAAGCAATGTCATCTCTTACCCAGATACTACGAACACTCCAAGTAATCCCATATCTGATAAATTATCATCATCATTAGCAGCAACAATAAAAGTGAAGGGGGGATACAGAGAGAGACATCACAATCAGGTTCCCACTGATCAGGTATCTCTGACCCATCGAGGACTCCACAAGACCTATGAAGGTGTCCTGTGTATCTGGCACCAAGACGTTAGCAGCAGATCCTTTAAGTCCTGTAAGTTGTGAGGTGGGGCCTCCATGGCTCGGACCTGTTTTTCCAGCACATCCCACAGATACTCGATCAGATTGAGATTTGGGGAGTTTGGAGGCCAAGTCAACACCTTGATCTCTTTGTCATGTTCCTCAAACCATTCCTGAACAATTTTTGCAGTGTGAAAGAGACCACTGCCATCAGGGAATACCACCGTCATGAAGGGGTGTACTTGGTCTGTAACAATGTTTGGGTAGATGGTACGTGTCATAGTAACATCCACATGAATGCCAGGACCCAGGGTCTCCCAGCAGAACATTGCCCAGAGGATCACACTGCCTCCGCCAGCTGCCTTCTTCCCATAGTGCATCCTGGTGCCATCTCTTCCCCATGTAAACGACGCACACGCACCCGGCCGTCCACATGATGTAAGAGAAAACGTGATTCATCAGACCAGGCCACCTTCTTCCATTGCTCCGTGGTCCAGTTCTGACATCACAATGTTCCCTTTTTCACAATCGCTCAGATCCTTACGTTGCCCATTTTTGCTACTTCCAACGCATCAACTTCAAGAAATGACCGTTCACTTCGCTTGTCAGTGGTTTTAATGTTGTGGCTGATTAATGTATAATATCAGAGAGAATAATACAGGAATAAATGTAGACAGTAATTATAAAATTTTAGTGTTTGCGCCAAAAACTTCCTAATTAATGTCATTGTGCAAATTACATCTTTAAACTTCAAGAAGAACTCTTTTCTCTGCCAATCATCCCTCCTCTACGCTACTTAATCTCAGTGTGTGACACCAGAAGGGATGTGACGGCTGAATGGCAGGTAGGGGGGAAACTACACTGGGAGTCAGTTGGGAAGTAGCCCAGAGCAGGGGGAAGGGCAGGGAAGAGTGTAACTCATGAGGATCACAGCTACAAACTGACATAGAAATTAAGTACTCTCCATGATAACAATGTGTCCAACGTCACAGGATATAAAGTATAATATATATATATATATATATATATATATATATATATATATATATATATATATATATACCAGAATTGCACAGTATAGATTTACAATATGTAAATATATAAACACACATACTGCCAATAATATCGGAAGTCACCACCTACTGTACATTACTGAGCATATAATAAGCCCCCCGGGGGTCAGTGATCAGAGCCCCATATATTATACTCTATAACATATAATAGCAGTCTGGTATACAGAGGAGACTGAGCTCTATATACAGGCACCGGCTGCAGCACACACAGGAGCAGGAGATATATAATAATACAAGAGTATAACATGATATAAGTCGGTACCTTTCTCCTCTTCACCTCCGGGCCCATGTTTATCACTCACCACGTGCTTCCGGATAAAGGACCCGCCCTCTTCCGGGTGGGATCACTCCTGTATATAAGTGTTACATGTATGATTGGGGGTCTGAGGTATAAATAGAACGTTGTGATCCGATAATTGTAACTTTGTATCACGAGAGTAATACCAATGACGTCACTCTCCTCTCGTTACTAGATCACAGGCGCCACCTTGTGGAGGTTTTGTGTATCACCACATGTACGTCGGTCCCGCTCAGCGCTGCTCTCACACAACTGATGACTAATAATTGAATAATGTCTGTACCATCAGATAAGCATCATTTAGACCCCTCATGACAGGCCCTGATTATCCAATAGGCTGACTTGGTAGCAGCTCAGGGCGTAAGGTTTCTAGAGGCTGCAAAACTGAACTGAAATTAATTTTTAAATAGAAGAGAATATTTGTTGTCCAAAGTAAAAAGAAAACATTAAAAAACAATGTGACATATTCCTATGGTGAAGATAATGATTCATCCTCAGGGAGGGGGCGCTTGAGGATAAGCGAGTAGGAGAGACAAGGACAGCGACAGGCGCAGGTGAGACAGCCCCTCCCCCGATCACACCTGCACCCTCAGTAATGCTCATTCACGCCACCATTCCACTATACAGTTCTTATTTTAATGAAAGCCAAACAAGTGACAAAGATTACTGTGGCAGATTTAAAAAGCCAAGTGGAGCTGAGTTTTGTAAACACGCACATCGCACATTTAAACATTGTCAGGGCCGAATTAACAATGAGCCTGATGGGGCTGCATCCCGAGGCCTCACCACAGGAATAGGCCCGGGCCAGCAAGGAGGGAAAATATTTTTTTTTTTTTGTGAGGGCTCCTGGCATGGGGAGGGGGGTTCAGGGCGACGAGCGGTGCGAGGTGGTGATGTGGACCGCAGACGGCTTCCCTGGTTGCCAGCGGATGATCTCTTTGTTGAAGAACAACAGGCAGCCAATCGTGAGGCTGCCTGATGCTGAGTGGGGGTGGGGGGGGGCTGCGCCTACAGAGGCTGGGTGTGACTTGTGCTGTACAAACTTCCACCCAGTCCCAGACGGAGGTCAGCGCTAAAGACAACAGGTAGGAACAACTTTTTTTTGACAGATCATATGTGATAATAGATGACATGTGAACATATAACATACATGTGTGAATGAACCGTTAGTGGTGCAATCTTATAATAAGGGAGGTTGGGAGGGAGATGTAGGTGATTGGAGGGAAGTGCAAGCTATGACCTCCATGGTGCTGGCCACGCCCACACACAGCTGACCACACCCACACATCACTGGCCACACCTCCGGTGCCACAATAGGTTCTTTATAACTTTCAGCCCCGGGCCCATGTGGCCCTTAATTTGTCTCTACCTCTGTTGATGAATACGGGTCTAGGTCCGCTCTGCTCTAACAGACAATATACTGCAGGATACGTCCAATACTATGTGGAATATAAAGTCACGCACAGAAAAAAAAGTTCAATTAATGTCACCTGTTATAGTTATTACTGACAACACATTAAAAAGTATTTTTTTTTCTCTCAATAAAATACATTTCTCAGGATGTTACTAACGTCTACTGTACATAAGATACATTGTTACAGTTGCTGCTGATACAGACACATGTCCTAGCTGTATACACAGCCGTCATCACTAGTAATCAGCACTTACACCTGCCCTGTAGCTGCTGATACAGACACATGTCCTAGCTGTATACACAGCCGTCATCACTAGTAATCAGCACTTACACCTGACCTGTAGCTGCTGATACAGACACATGTCCTAGCTGTATACACAGCCGTCACCACTAGTAATCAGCACTTACACCTGCCCTGTAGCTGCTGATTACAGACACATTCTAGCTGTATACACAGCCGTCATCACTAGTAATCAGCACTTACACCTAACCTGTAGCTGCTGATTACAGACACATGTCCTAGCTGTATACACAGCCATCATCACTAGTAATCAGCACTTACACCTGCCCTGTAGCTGCTGATACAGACACATGTCCTAGCTGTATACACAGCCGTCATCACTAGTAATCACCACTTACACCTGCCCTGTAGCTGCTGATACAGACATGTTCTAGCTGTATACACAGCCGTCATCACTAGTAATCAGCACTTACACCTGCCCTGTAGCTGGTGATACAGACACATGTCCTAGCTGTATACACAGCCGTCATCACTAGTAATCAGCACTTACACCTGACCTGTAGCTGCTGATACAGACACATGTCCTAGCTGTATACACAGCCGTCATCACTAGTAATCACCACTTACACCTGCCCTGTAGCTGCTGATTACAGACACATTCTAGCTGTTTACACAGCCGTCATCACTAGTAATCAGCACTTACACCTGCCCTGTAGCTGCTGATTACAGACACGTCCTAGCTGTATACACAGCCGTCATCACTAATAATCAGCACTTACACCTAACCTGTAGCTGCTGATTACAGACACATGTCCTAGCTGTATACACAGCCGTCATCACTAGTAATCACCACTTACACCTGCCCTGTAGCTGCTGATACAGACATGTTCTAGCTGTATACACAGCCGTCATCACTAGTAATCAGCACTTACACCTGACCTGTAGCTGGTGATACAGACACATGTTCTAGCTGTATACACAGCCGTCATCACTAGTAATCAGCACTTACACCTGACCTGTAGCTGCTGATACAGACACATGTCCTAGCTGTATACACAGCCGTCACCACTAGTAATCAGCACTTACACCTGCCCTGTAGCTGCTGATTACAGACACATTCTAGCTGTATACACAGCCGTCATCACTAGTAATCAGCACTTACACCTAACCTGTAGCTGCTGATTACAGACACATGTCCTAGCTGTATACACAGCCATCATCACTAGTAATCAGCACTTACACCTGCCCTGTAGCTGCTGATACAGACACATGTCCTAGCTGTATACACAGCCGTCATCACTAGTAATCACCACTTACACCTGCCCTGTAGCTGCTGATACAGACATGTTCTAGCTGTATACACAGCCGTCATCACTAGTAATCAGCACTTACACCTGCCCTGTAGCTGGTGATACAGACACATGTCCTAGCTGTATACACAGCCGTCATCACTAGTAATCAGCACTTACACCTGATCTGTAGCTGCTGATACAGACACATGTCCTAGCTGTATACACAGCCGTCATCACTAGTAATCACCACTTACACCTGCCCTGTAGCTGCTGATTACAGACACATTCTAGCTGTATACACAGCCGTCATCACTAGTAATCAGCACTTACACCTGCCCTGTAGCTGCTGATTACAGACACGTCCTAGCTGTATACACAGCCGTCATCACTAGTAATCAGCACTTACACCTGCCCTGTAGCTGCTGATTGCAGACACATGTTCTAGCTGTATACACAGCCGTCATCACTAGTAATCAGCACTTACACCTAACCTGTAGCTGCTGATTGCAGACACATGTTCTAGCTGTATACACAGCCGTCATCACTAGTAATCAGCACTTACACCTGCCCTGTAGCTGCTGATACAGACACATGTTCTAGCTGTATACACAGCCGTCACCACTAGTAATCAGCACTTACACCTGCCCTGTAGCTGCTGATACAGACACATGTCCTAGCTGTATACACAGCCGTCACCACTAGTAATCAGCACTTACACCTGCCCTGTAGCTGCTGATTACAGACACGTCCTAGCTGTATACACAGCCGTCATCACTAGTAATCAGCACTTACACCTGCCCTGTAGCTGCTGATTGCAGACACATGTTCTAGCTGTATACACAGCCGTCATCACTAGTAATCAGCACTTACACCTGACCTGTAGCTGCTGATTGCAGACACATGTCCTAGCTGTATACACAGCCGTCATCACTAGTAATCAGCACTTACACCTGCCCTGTAGCTGCTGATTGCAGACACATGTTCTAGCTGTATACACAGCCGTCATCACTAGTAATCAGCACTTACACCTGCCCTGTAGCTGCTGATACAGACACATTCTAGCTGTATACACAGCCGTCACCACTAGTAATCAGCACTTACACCTGCCCTGTAGCTGGTGATACAGACACATGTCCTAGCTGTATACACAGCCGTCATCACTAGTAATCAGCACTGACACCTGCCCTGTAGCTGGTGATACAGACACATGTCCTAGCGGTATACACAGCCGTCATCACTAGTAATCAGCACTTACACCTGCCCTGTAGCTGGTGATACAGACACATGTCCTAGCTGTATACACAGCCGTCATCACTAGTAATCAGCACTTACACCTGCCCTGTAGCTGGTGTAACAGACACATGTTCTAGCTGTATACACAACCGTCATCACTAGTAATCAGCACTTACACCTGCCCTGTAGCTGGTGATACAGACACATGTCCTAGCTGTATACACAGCCGTCACCACTAGTAATCAGCACTTACACCTGCCCTGTAGCTGCTGATACAGACACATGTTCTAGCTGTATACACAGCCGTCACCACTAGTAATCAGCACTTACACCTGCCCTGTAGCTGCTGATACAGACACATGTTCTAGCTGTATACACAGCCGTCATCACTAGTAATCAGTACTGACACCTGCCCTGTAGCTGGTGATACAGACACATGTCCTAGCGGTATACACAGCCGTCATCACTAGTAATCAGCACTTACACCTGCCCTGTAGCTGGTGATACAGACACATGTCCTAGCTGTATACACAGCCGTCATCACTAGTAATCAGCACTTACACCTGCCCTGTAGCTGCTGATACAGACACATGTTCTAGCTGTATACACAGCCGTCACCACTAGTAATCAGCACTTACACCTGCCCTGTAGCTGGTGATACAGACACATGTTCTAGCTGTATACACAGCCGTCATCACTAGTAATCAGCACTGACACCTGCCCTGTAGCTGGTGATACAGACACATGTCCTAGCGGTATACACAGCCGTCATCACTAGTAATCAGCACTTACACCTGCCCTGTAGCTGGTGATACAGACACATGTTCTAGCTGTATACACAGCCGTCATCACTAGTAATCAGCACTGACACCTGCCCTGTAGCTGGTGATACAGACACATGTCCTAGCGGTATACACAGCCGTCACCACTAGTAATCAGCACTTACACCTGCCCTGTAGCTGGTGATACAGACACATGTTCTAGCTGTATACACAGCCGTCATCACTAGTAATCAGCACTGACACCTGCCCTGTAGCTGGTGATACAGACACATGTCCTAGCGGTATACACAGCCGTCATCACTAGTAATCAGCACTTACACCTGCCCTGTAGCTGGTGATACAGACACATGGCCTAGCTGTATACACAGCCATCATCACTAGTAATCAGCACTTACACCTGCCCTGTAGCTGCTGATACAGACACATGTTCTAGCTGTATACACAGCCGTCATCACTAGTAATCAGCACTTACACCTGCCCTGTAGCTGGTGATACAGACACATGTCCTAGCGGTATACACAGCCGTCATCACTAGTAATCAGCACTTACACCTGCCCTGTAGCTGGTGATACAGACACATGGCCTAGCTGTATACACAGCCATCATCACTAGTAATCAGCACTTATACCTGCCCTGTAGCTGCTGATACAGACACATGTCCTAGCTGTATACACAGCCGTCATCACTAGTAATCAGCACTTACACCTGACCTGTAGCTGGTGATACAGACACATGTTCTAGCTGTATACACAGCCGTCATCACTAGTAATCACCACTTACACCTGCCCTGTAGCTGGTGTAACAGACACATGTTCTAGCTGTATACACAGCCGTCACCACTAGTAATCAGCACTTACACCTGCCCTGTAGCTGGTGATACAGACACATGTCCTAGCTGTATACACAGCCGTCATCACTAGTAATCAGCACTGACACCTGCCCTGTAGCTGGTGATACAGACACATGTCCTAGCGGTATACACAGCCGTCATCACTAGTAATCAGCACTTACACCTGCCCTGTAGCTGGTGATACAGACACATGTCCTAGCTGTATACACAGCCGTCATCACTAGTAATCAGCACTTACACCTGCCCTGTAGCTGGTGTAACAGACACATGTTCTAGCTGTATACACAGCCGTCATCACTAGTAATCAGCACTTACACCTGCCCTGTAGCTGGTGATACAGACACATGTCCTAGCTGTATACACAGCCGTCACCACTAGTAATCAGCACTTACACCTGCCCTGTAGCTGCTGATACAGACACATGTCCTAGCTGTATACACAGCCGTCACCACTAGTAATCAGCACTTACACCTGCCCTGTAGCTGCTGATACAGACACATGTCCTAGCTGTATACACAGCCGTCACCACTAGTAATCAGCACTTACACCTGACCTGTAGCTGCTGATTACAGACACATGTTCTAGCTGTATACACAGCCGTCACCACTAGTAATCAGCACTTACACCTGCCCTGTAGCTGCTGATACAGACACATGTTCTAGCTGTATACACAGCCGTCATCACTAGTAATCAGCACTGACACCTGCCCTGTAGCTGGTGATACAGACACATGTCCTAGCGGTATACACAGCCGTCATCACTAGTAATCAGCACTTACACCTGCCCTGTAGCTGGTGATACAGACACATGTCCTAGCTGTATACACAGCCGTCATCACTAGTAATCAGCACTTACACCTGCCCTGTAGCTGCTGATACAGACACATGTCCTAGCTGTATACACAGCCGTCATCACTAGTAATCAGCACTTACACCTGCCCTGTAGCTGCTGATACAGACACATGTTCTAGCTGTATACACAGCCGTCACCACTAGTAATCAGCACTTACACCTGCCCTGTAGCTGGTGATACAGACACATGTTCTAGCTGTATACACAGCCGTCATCACTAGTAATCAGCACTGACACCTGCCCTGTAGCTGGTGATACAGACACATGTCCTAGCGGTATACACAGCCGTCATCACTAGTAATCAGCACTTACACCTGCCCTGTAGCTGGTGATACAGACACATGGCCTAGCTGTATACACAGCCATCATCACTAGTAATCAGCACTTACACCTGCCCTGTAGCTGCTGATACAGACACATGTTCTAGCTGTATACACAGCCGTCATCACTAGTAATCAGCACTTACACCTGCCCTGTAGCTGGTGATACAGACACATGTCGTAGCGGTATACACAGCCGTCATCACTAGTAATCAGCACTTACACCTGCCCTGTAGCTGGTGATACAGACACATGGCCTAGCTGTATACACAGCCATCATCACTAGTAATCAGCACTTATACCTGCCCTGTAGCTGCTGATACAGACACATGTCCTAGCTGTATACACAGCCGTCATCACTAGTAATCAGCACTTACACCTGACCTGTAGCTGCTGATACAGACACATGTTCTAGCTGTATACACAGCCGTCATCACTAGTAATCAGCACTTACACCTGCCCTGTAGCTGCTGATACAGACACATGTCCTAGCTGTATACACAGCCGTCATCACTAGTAATCAGCACTTACACCTGCCCTGTAGCTGCTGATACAGACACATGTTCTAGCTGTATACACAGCCGTCACCACTAGTAATCAGCACTTACACCTGCCCTGTAGCTGGTGATACAGACACATGTTCTAGCTGTATACACAGCCGTCATCACTAGTAATCAGCACTGACACCTGCCCTGTAGCTGGTGATACAGACACATGTCCTAGCGGTATACACAGCCGTCATCACTAGTAATCAGCACTTACACCTGCCCTGTAGCTGGTGATACAGACACATGGCCTAGCTGTATACACAGCCATCATCACTAGTAATCAGCACTTACACCTGCCCTGTAGCTGCTGATACAGACACATGTTCTAGCTGTATACACAGCCGTCATCACTAGTAATCAGCACTTACACCTGCCCTGTAGCTGGTGATACAGACACATGTCCTAGCGGTATACACAGCCGTCATCACTAGTAATCAGCACTTACACCTGCCCTGTAGCTGGTGATACAGACACATGGCCTAGCTGTATACACAGCCATCATCACTAGTAATCAGCACTTATACCTGCCCTGTAGCTGCTGATACAGACACATGTCCTAGCTGTATACACAGCCGTCATCACTAGTAATCAGCACTTACACCTGACCTGTAGCTGGTGATACAGACACATGTTCTAGCTGTATACACAGTCGTCATCACTAGTAATCACCACTTACACCTGCCCTGTAGCTGGTGTAACAGACATATGTTCTAGCTGTATACACAGCCGTCATCACTAGTAATCAGCACTTACACCTGACCTGTAGCTGGTGATACAGACACATGTTCTAGCTGTATACACAGCCGTCATCACTAGTAATCAGCACTGACACCTGCCCTGTAGCTGGTGATACAGACACATGTCCTAGCGGTATACACAGCCGTCATCACTAGTAATCAGCACTTACACCTGCCCTGTAGCTGGTGTAACAGACACATGTTCTAGCTGTATACACAGCCGTCATCACTAGTAATCAGCACTTACACCTGCCCTGTAGCTGCTGATACAGACACATGTCCTAGCTGTATACACAGCCGTCATCACTAGTAATCAGCACTTACACCTGACCTGTAGCTGGTGATACAGACACATGTTCTAGCTGTATACACAGCCGTCATCACTAGTAATCACCACTTACACCTGCCCTGTAGCTGCTGATACAGACACATGTTCTAGCTGTATACACAGCCGTCATCACTAGTAATCAGCACTGACACCTGCCCTGTAGCTGGTGATACAGACACATGTCCTAGCGGTATACACAGCCGTCATCACTAGTAATCAGCACTTACACCTGCCCTGTAGCTGGTGATACAGACACATGTCCTAGCTGTATACACAGCCGTCATCACTAGTAATCAGCACTTACACCTGCCCTGTAGCTGCTGATACAGACACATGTTCTAGCTGTATACACAGCCGTCACCACTAGTAATCAGCACTTACACCTGCCCTGTAGCTGGTGATACAGACACATGTTCTAGCTGTATACACAGCCGTCATCACTAGTAATCAGCACTGACACCTGCCCTGTAGCTGGTGATACAGACACATGTCCTAGCGGTATACACAGCCGTCATCACTAGTAATCAGCACTTACACCTGCCCTGTAGCTGGTGATACAGACACATGTTCTAGCTGTATACACAGCCGTCATCACTAGTAATCAGCACTGACACCTGCCCTGTAGCTGGTGATACAGACACATGTCCTAGCGGTATACACAGCCGTCACCACTAGTAATCAGCACTTACACCTGCCCTGTAGCTGGTGATACAGACACATGTTCTAGCTGTATACACAGCCGTCATCACTAGTAATCAGCACTGACACCTGCCCTGTAGCTGGTGATACAGACACATGTCCTAGCGGTATACACAGCCGTCATCACTAGTAATCAGCACTTACACCTGCCCTGTAGCTGGTGATACAGACACATGGCCTAGCTGTATACACAGCCATCATCACTAGTAATCAGCACTTACACCTGCCCTGTAGCTGCTGATACAGACACATGTTCTAGCTGTATACACAGCCGTCATCACTAGTAATCAGCACTTACACCTGCCCTGTAGCTGGTGATACAGACACATGTCCTAGCGGTATACACAGCCGTCATCACTAGTAATCAGCACTTACACCTGCCCTGTAGCTGGTGATACAGACACATGGCCTAGCTGTATACACAGCCATCATCACTAGTAATCAGCACTTATACCTGCCCTGTAGCTGCTGATACAGACACATGTCCTAGCTGTATACACAGCCGTCATCACTAGTAATCAGCACTTACACCTGACCTGTAGCTGGTGATACAGACACATGTTCTAGCTGTATACACAGCCGTCATCACTAGTAATCACCACTTACACCTGCCCTGTAGCTGGTGTAACAGACACATGTTCTAGCTGTATACACAGCCGTCACCACTAGTAATCAGCACTTACACCTGCCCTGTAGCTGGTGATACAGACACATGTCCTAGCTGTATACACAGCCGTCATCACTAGTAATCAGCACTGACACCTGCCCTGTAGCTGGTGATACAGACACATGTCCTAGCGGTATACACAGCCGTCATCACTAGTAATCAGCACTTACACCTGCCCTGTAGCTGGTGATACAGACACATGTCCTAGCTGTATACACAGCCGTCATCACTAGTAATCAGCACTTACACCTGCCCTGTAGCTGGTGTAACAGACACATGTTCTAGCTGTATACACAGCCGTCATCACTAGTAATCAGCACTTACACCTGCCCTGTAGCTGGTGATACAGACACATGTCCTAGCTGTATACACAGCCGTCACCACTAGTAATCAGCACTTACACCTGCCCTGTAGCTGCTGATACAGACACATGTCCTAGCTGTATACACAGCCGTCACCACTAGTAATCAGCACTTACACCTGCCCTGTAGCTGCTGATACAGACACATGTCCTAGCTGTATACACAGCCGTCACCACTAGTAATCAGCACTTACACCTGACCTGTAGCTGCTGATTACAGACACATGTTCTAGCTGTATACACAGCCGTCACCACTAGTAATCAGCACTTACACCTGCCCTGTAGCTGCTGATACAGACACATGTTCTAGCTGTATACACAGCCGTCATCACTAGTAATCAGCACTGACACCTGCCCTGTAGCTGGTGATACAGACACATGTCCTAGCGGTATACACAGCCGTCATCACTAGTAATCAGCACTTACACCTGCCCTGTAGCTGGTGATACAGACACATGTCCTAGCTGTATACACAGCCGTCATCACTAGTAATCAGCACTTACACCTGCCCTGTAGCTGCTGATACAGACACATGTCCTAGCTGTATACACAGCCGTCATCACTAGTAATCAGCACTTACACCTGCCCTGTAGCTGCTGATACAGACACATGTTCTAGCTGTATACACAGCCGTCACCACTAGTAATCAGCACTTACACCTGCCCTGTAGCTGGTGATACAGACACATGTTCTAGCTGTATACACAGCCGTCATCACTAGTAATCAGCACTGACACCTGCCCTGTAGCTGGTGATACAGACACATGTCCTAGCGGTATACACAGCCGTCATCACTAGTAATCAGCACTTACACCTGCCCTGTAGCTGGTGATACAGACACATGGCCTAGCTGTATACACAGCCATCATCACTAGTAATCAGCACTTACACCTGCCCTGTAGCTGCTGATACAGACACATGTTCTAGCTGTATACACAGCCGTCATCACTAGTAATCAGCACTTACACCTGCCCTGTAGCTGGTGATACAGACACATGTCCTAGCGGTATACACAGCCGTCATCACTAGTAATCAGCACTTACACCTGCCCTGTAGCTGGTGATACAGACACATGGCCTAGCTGTATACACAGCCATCATCACTAGTAATCAGCACTTATACCTGCCCTGTAGCTGCTGATACAGACACATGTCCTAGCTGTATACACAGCCGTCATCACTAGTAATCAGCACTTACACCTGACCTGTAGCTGGTGATACAGACACATGTTCTAGCTGTATACACAGCCGTCATCACTAGTAATCACCACTTACACCTGCCCTGTAGCTGGTGTAACAGACACATGTTCTAGCTGTATACACAGCCGTCATCACTAGTAATCAGCACTTACACCTGACCTGTAGCTGGTGATACAGACACATGTTCTAGCTGTATACACAGCCGTCATCACTAGTAATCAGCACTGACACCTGCCCTGTAGCTGGTGATACAGACACATGTCCTAGCGGTATACACAGCCGTCATCACTAGTAATCAGCACTTACACCTGCCCTGTAGCTGGTGTAACAGACACATGTTCTAGCTGTATACACAGCCGTCATCACTAGTAATCAGCACTTACACCTGCCCTGTAGCTGCTGATACAGACACATGTCCTAGCTGTATACACAGCCGTCATCACTAGTAATCAGCACTTACACCTGACCTGTAGCTGGTGATACAGACACATGTTCTAGCTGTATACACAGCCGTCATCACTAGTAATCACCACTTACACCTGCCCTGTAGCTGGTGTAACAGACACATGTTCTAGCTGTATACACAGCCGTCATCACTAGTAATCAGCACTTACACCTGCCCTGTAGCTGCTGATACAGACACATGTCCTAGCTGTATACACAGCTGTCATCACTAGTAATCAGCACTTACACCTGCCCTGTAGCTGGTGATACAGACACATGTTCTAGCTGTATACACAGCCGTCATCACTAGTAATCAGCACTGACACCTGCCCTGTAGCTGGTGATACAGACACATGTTCTAGCTGTATACACAGCCGTCATCACTAGTAATCAGCACTGACACCTGCCCTGTAGCTGGTGATACAGACACATGTCCTAGCTGTATACACAGCCGTCATCACTAGTAATCAGCACTTACACCTGCCCTGTAGCTGGTGTAACAGACACATGTTCTAGCTGTATACACAGCCGTCATCACTAGTAATCAGCACTTACACCTGCCCTGTAGCTGGTGATACAGACACATGTCCTAGCTGTATACACAGCCGTCATCACTAGTAATCAGCACTTACACCTGCCCTGTAGCTGCTGATACAGACACATGTCCTAGCTGTATACACAGCCGTCATCACTAGTAATCAGCACTTACACCTGCCCTGTAGCTGGTGATACAGACACATGTTCTAGCTGTATACACAGCCGTCATCACTAGTAATCAGCACTTACACCTGCCCTGTAGCTGGTGATACAGACACATGTCCTAGCTGTATACACATCCGTCATCACTAGTAATCAGCACTTACACCTGCCCTGTAGCTGCTGATACAGACACATGTCCTAGCTGTATACACAGCCGTCATCACTAGTAATCAGCACTTACACCTGCCCTGTAGCTGCTGATACAGACACATGTTCTAGCTGTATACACAGCCGTCATCACTAGTAATCAGCACTTACACCTGACCTGTAGCTGGTGATACAGACACATGTCCTAGCTGTATACACAGTTGTCATCACTAGTAATCAGCACTTATACCTGCCCTGTAGCTGCTGATACAGACACATGTCCTAGCTGTATACACAGCCGTCATCACTAGTAATCAGCACTTACACCTGCCCTGTAGCTGCTGATACAGACACATGTCCTAGCTGTATACACAGCCGTCATCACTAGTATTCAGCACTTACACCTGACCTGGAGCTGCTGATACGACAGAAAAACACGCACCTTTGAGACGCCCAAAGCTTGAATTGGACGCTGCTGATTACGCTGGAGCTTGGCACCTCCTTACTGTACACTGACTACATGGATTCACTTGTTTCTTTCCCAGATCCGCCAATGAATTGTAGTCTGTTGTAGGGTTGTTTCCGTTCGATGATGAATTGGACGTTGCTGCGCTCTCTGGCGTATGGTTTGTTTCTAGGCATGTGCAGAACAGTTTTACACAAAATACGGCACATATAGTGATTTACGTTCCTTAATGAATCAGACCCTTTGTGTCTGTCTTATAGAGTAATATCTGACATCCATCACACAGTAACGTATTTTCAGGTTTGTATCTAACTTAGTTATAACTTCATTGTACCTAACAAATATTTGTCTTTCTCACTAAGTGCCCCAAGTGTGAGGAGGCCCCAAAGGTCTCTCTATAACCACTACCACAAACTGCCCCCAGCCGCGATCTGTCTGTTCTAGAGGTGATCCCAGCAATATCATCATCATCATCATCATCACTCCACATATCACTGGTCACCTTCCCCGTCCTATAGTCCTTGACATGTACAAACCCCACCACAGAGCAGAATGATATGTGACACCAGTTTCAAAGCTGTAAAGGTACCGATGTAGAAATATAAGATAATCAGATACCAAAGACTTTTGCAGTCAGAGAAATAGAGGACTCCAGTTGTGTCTGGACTCTCTGCACTGATGGTCAAACAGAGGGTTATTGAGTCTGCTGGGACTTGTAGTTCAGGCCCATGGCCCATTCCTGATACAACATTACTGATTGAAGACAGTGAGAAAAGTCTACTGCCTAACTTATGGAAGGGAATATCTCACCGGCTAGTAGTCAGGTTCTTTACTTGTAGAGATAGAAGAGTCTCTAGTTTGAATCCCCTGTCTGGTCTCATTTTAGTACATTGATTGTTGCAGCAGCTGACTGAAGACAATGATAAAGGTATAAGTTAGCTCAGATGACTAGTAGTGAGGAGCCCATGGACAGTCATAGGAGAGGTCCTGGTTTGAGTTCTGAGTTGCTTCCTTTTTAGCAAATTTTATGTTGCAACAGGTTTGATGAAGTTCATGAGAAAAGTCTCTTCATGTCACTAACGAATGTTCTAGTTTGGTGGCTCAGTACACAGGAGCCCTGATTATGTGTTATATGGGTTCCTGTGTTTGAGTCCCAGCCAGGTAACATTTACCGCTCCTTTGGTTTTGCTCCAGGCCCCATGATGACGATGATAAAAGACCCACTACTGCTCTCTATCATGTACTGGCTCGGGTGGCTCAGGTGATTGGTAGCCAGATTGCTGACTGTGATGCTGGAAGGTCCTGGTTTGAATCCCCAGCCAGGTAACATTTACCGCTTCTTTGGTTTTGCTCCAGGCCCCATGATGCCATTGATAAAAGACCCACTGATGCTCTCTATCATGTACTGGCTTGGGTGGCTCAGGTGATTGGTAGCCAGAGTGCTGACTGTGATGTTGGAAGGTCCTGGTTTGAATCCCGAGACAGGCTGGATGGTCTCTCTATCCTCATCCTGCTCAGTGGGTGCTCTCCTTGTAAGTGATGGGTTAAATAGTTTGTCCAGCATTATTAAATAAACATGTCTGTGGTGTTCTAAAATAATTAACAGTATGAAAATACTACACTATTCTTACATTATTAACTTTCCCCTACTCTTCTCTCACTAGACTACACTTTTCTCAATATTGATGGGAACTCTTCTGTCCAATGAGCACTTTACTACTTGCCCACTAACTTATATGACTAAAGACCACTCCTCAATGTCATGAGTCAGACAAGTCCACCCAACAAAGACATTGACATATGGACAAAGACATTGACATATGGATATATGGACAAAGACTAGATCTTACTCATCTGAGCCAACATCATCATTTATTTAGCACCACTATTTCCACAGCACTGCACAGACAACACACATCAGATCCTAACATGCACACACTACACAGATAAGGCCCTGTTCAGGAACTGAACTCATGGCCCCAGCACCATGGGGCAGATGTGCTAACCACTTAGCCACCATGCTGCCCACATATGGTGCAAGAAAATACGGAAACTTATCTCAATGTCTTCAACAAGTCAGGTGTAAAATCCAAGGTACAAAAGCTGCAGCTGTTTGTGGAGTTGAACTAAGATCTCAAACATCTCTACCAGCAAACAAGTTGTGATGTGGGTTCTCTCCTTGTTTGTTCAGCATTATTTAATAAACCTGGCAATAGGGGGGTTTCTGAAGAAATGAACAGCCAACTTTAAAAATCATCTATTTCTTATATTTTTAACTTACTCTTTTCTCAATAGCAACTCTGCTGTCAGTTGAGCTCTTTACTGCTTGCCCTCAATGTGAGTGAACACATACAACTCTTCTCAACATCATGACCCAGCCAGGTGCACCCAACATTGTACAAAGGGGAAGTAAACCAGGACCTCAGCCATCCTGCTGGTAGGAGAGCACCTGGCTACCAGTCATCTGAGCCAACCCGTGGTGCCAGTAAGTGGGGAGATCTTTCTCAATGTCTTAAACAAGTCAGGTGTGAAATCCAATATACAAAAGTTTCAGGTGATTGTGGATTAGAACCAGGACCACAACAATCTCTACAAGCAGAGAACCAGGTTACTAGCCCTCTGGGCCAGTTTAAGCTTATATAAGATACTTTCCTCAGTGTCATAATTCATCCTGGTACATCAGACAAGGTAGTTAAAAGAAGACTGTCTTGGGGCTCAAACCAGAGACTCCACCATTAGCTGTGCACAGAGAGCCTGGACACTAGTCTACAGCGCCTGCTTGTTTGCTAGGTCTGAGGGGCAGATTATGCTCAATGTCATCAACCAGCCTGGAGCAACATCCAAGGTACTAACAGAATGCTGTCTGGGGGAACATAAACCAGGACTTCAACATCTCTGCTAGTAGAGCACATGGGTACAAGTCCAGTGACCCAGCACAGTATCTTTAGGAGGTAAGACTTTTCTAAATGTCACCGAGCATGTGCAATATCCTAAGTACTAAAATGATACCTGTCTGCAGATTCAAACCTGGGACTCTACCATCACTGGTGAGTACTGGGCTTCTAGACATCTCCATCACAGGGGAGTACTGGGCTTCTAGACATCTCCATCACAGGGGAGTACTGGGCTTCTAGACATCTCCATCACAGGGGAGTACTGGGCTTCTAGACATCTCCATCACAGGGGAGTACTGGGCTTCTAGACATCTCCATCACAGGGGAGTACTGGGCTTCTAGACATCTCCATCACAGGGGAGTACTGGGCTTCTAGACATCTCCATCACAGGTGAGTACTGGGCTTCTAGACATCTCCATCACAGGGGAGTACTGGGCTTCTAGACATCTCCATCACAGGTGAGTACTGGGCTTCTAGACATCTCCATCACAGGTGAGTACTGGGCTTCTAGACATCTCCATCACAGGGGAGTACTGGGCTTCTAGACATCTCCATCACAGGGGAGTACTGGGCTTCTAGACATCTCCATCACAGGTGAGTACTGGGCTTCTAGACATCTCCATCACAGGTGAGTACTGGGCTTCTAGACATCTCCATCACAGGTGAGTACTGGGCTTCTAGACATCTCCATCACAGGTGAGTACTGGGCTTCTAGATAATTAAGTTAGCTTTTGCCCTCGGTTTTTCTGAATATTTTTTTCAATGTTATCAACCAACCTGGTGCAACATTCAAATGCCTAAAAATGTAACCTGCCTTAGAACTCAAACCAAGAACTCTTCCATTGCTGTCAGTAGAGCACCAAGCTACGATCCCTCCAAGCTCCGCTGGTGTGGGGAGGGGTTTCAGAGTGACGAGCGGTGCTGGGTGGATGATGTGGACTGCTGGTGGCTTCCCTGGTTGCCAGGGGGCGGCCCCATAATTGGAGAGCAACAGGCAGCCAATCGTAAGGCTGTCTGATGCTGAGTGATGGGGGGGGGGGGTCTGCGCCTACAGAGGCTCTGTGTGACTTGTGCTGTACAAACTTCCCCCCAGTCCCAGACGGAGGTCAGCACTAAACAAAACACGTAGGAACAGCTTATTTTTTAGCAGATAATATGTGATGACGGGATGTGTGCACATATAACATACATGTGTGAATGACCCGTGTGTATTAGTATAGGGAGCCGATCCTTTTCTTACAACAAAATTACCAACTTTCTCAATGGAGATTATACCCTGGTGCCACTGACAGGTGACTGTGTTTTACTATTTGTATTTTGAAGTCTGCTCAGATGTATGAACAATTGAAGAAAGAATAGTTATATATAATAAATCTTATACCTTCCCCTTGTGGTGTTAGGAGGTATGAAAAGGACCAACAGATGATAGTCAAGTTCTCACACATTAACTGCACAGTTTGTTTGTATCAATAAAAATCATATTATTGGGTGGAGGTCTAATGGCTGCCCTCTGTGTTGTGTGGCGGTCACCAGGGTGCTGTGTATTGTGTGGTGGTCACCAGAGTGCTGTGTATTGTGTAGCAGTCATATGGGTGCTGTGTATTGTGTGGTGGTCACCAGGGTGCTGTGTATTGTGTGGTGGTCACCAGGGTGCTGTGTATTGTGTAGCAGTCATATGGGTGCTGTGTATTGTGTGGCGGTCACCAGGGTGCTGTGTATTGTGTGGTGGTCACCAGGGTGCTGTGTATTGTGTGGCAGTTACAAGAGTGCTGTGTATTGTGTAGCAGTCATATGGGTGCTGTGTATTGTGTGGCGGTCACGAGGGTGCTGTGTATTGTGTGGCGGTCACCAGGGTGCTGTGTATTGTGTGGCGGTCACCAGGGTGCTGTGTATTGTGTGGCGGTCACCGGGGTGCTGTGTATTGTGTGGCGGTCACCGGGGTGCTGTGTATTGTGTGGCGGTCACCAGGGTGCTGTGTATTGTGTGGCGGTCACCGGGGTGCTGTGTATTGTGTGGCGGTCACCGGGGTGCTGTGTATTGTGTGGTGGTCACCGGGGTGCTGTGTTTTGTGTGGCGGTCACCAGGGTGCTGTGTATTGTGTGGCGGTCACCAGGGTGCTGTGTATTGTGTGGTGGTCACCAGGGTGCTGTGTATTGTGTGGCAGTTACAAGAGTGCTGTGTATTGTGTAGCAGTCATATGGGTGCTGTGTATTGTGTGGCAGTCCATGTTGGATGTGCTGTGCATTCAGAGATGCTCTTCTGCAGACCACCCATGGTTAATTGAGTTACTGTTGCCTTCTTGTCAGCGGGAACCAGGCTGGCCGTTCTCTGCTGACGTCTCTCATTAACAAGGCGTTTCCACCCACAGAACTGTATGTATAAGGGAAGATGGGAGGGAGATGTAGGTGGTTGGAGGGAAGTGCAGGCTATGACCTCCATGGTGCTGGCCACGCCCACACACAGCTGGCCACACCCACACACCACACCTCTGGTGGGACGGCACTTCTCACAATAGGCCCTTTATAATTGTTAGCCCCAGGCCCATGTGGCCCTTAACATTGGTGTGGATGAAGGTAGACGGATTTTAAATGAATGCCACATTTTTTTTTACCTATTAGACGGGTGTGGAAGGCGAGGGGGGAGGGGGCGCTATGAGAGTATTAACCTAGGATGGTCTGATCCCTTCATCAGGCCCCGTCTAAAGGGACCTAACACCACTATGAATATGAGAAGTTTCCTGGAAGATTTAGTAATAAACTACGTTAATAAACCAGATATCAACTGCCGCAGTGTAGACAGAACATAGACAGTATATATGAAGGAATATATCCGTACTTACAGTAATAACCACATACACAACCGTTCATCAGCCCAGTTTTTAATGATTGTTTTATTTCACCCTTTAGATTTTGTGAATTTTAAATTTAAGGTGTATTTTGTCTTTGTACTTTTATCTTGTTCATTTAGGTGCTTCTAACCCTCAGTGTCTGCACTGGAGGATTAATATTACCTCTAGTTCACTGACCTTGTCCTACACAATTTGTCCATATTGATTGGGCCCTTTTCTTTGCTTCATCATCATCATCATTTATTTATATAGCGCCACTGATTCCGCAGCGCTGTGAAAACCAGAATTCTCCCAGATCATCATCTCTTCAGCTGCTGTTTGGTCAGTATTGTTCAGTATTAGCATGTAAAGTGGAGGAATCTGACATTTCTAAAAATGTGTCTGATGTAATGTCTATAACATTATGCCCCGGATACTATTTAGGATATGAAAATACAATTTGTTAGTCCTTGATGAAGTAGTTTCTTCTGTGCCGTCACTGATGTTTTAGTAGTTGTTTTGTATTCTGTTACAGAAGTTTCTACTTGTTTAATGTGGACAGTTGGTGAAGTGGGGAAATTATATGTAAAAAAAAACTGGAATATACCGTATGTTCTGTAAAAGATACATTTTACTGTGACGCCGAGTAGACCACGCCCCACACTGTACTCATTAGCATATGAATAAATGTAAATAGAGCACCCACAATCCCTAGTGAGGATTAACTCTTCGTTCCCTGGTGTTGTTGGCGATGACTACGTCGGACATTGTCCCAGAATGATGCAGGATAGAGAAGCACCCCTCATCCTAAGCAATCGTGTCCGTCCCCACCTCACTAGGAAGATGTGTGGATCTCGCCCCCAGAAGACATAATTACTGCTGTATAATATGATCATTGTCCTGTGTTCCTGGGAGGAGACCACAAAACATTTTGCTGGTGAGGACAGAACCAGGAACCGTCACTGCTATGAATGATACATCAGATATCAGTAATTTCATATACTAGGATCAATAACTCCTAATAAATAAACCACAATGTATCCACCACGCCCCCTCTCTCCCCGTTTGGAAGTCATTATCTTGACGCTTACAAGATAGAGATGGAAATAAATATATTTGGTGCACCCCCGGCTCTGTAGCCTAGGCTGGGGGGACCAGCGAGAGGTCCTGTACAACAGCAGCACTCAGCACCAGGCACATGCTGGCGCCCTCGGGGGCAGTGGGTGACACTCAGGTCCTGCTGGAACATGTCGTTTACATTCTGTAGTAAAAACATTTTAAATAAAATAAAAACACCCCAAATCCCTCTTTATTACTCGGCTAAGCACAATAACACACATGGAAGAAGTGGGCAACTCGCTCCTCACAGAGCCGCAATAAGGGGTCAATATGAGCTCAGCCTGTGTCTGATTGGCTAAGCGCAGAATGAACACTCCAGATCACGCCCACCACGGCTCCGCGCACCTCTTCCATGTTTTCTTCTTTCGCTCTGGATACTTCAGGAAGAACGAGTGTGGACAATGGTCTCATCCTATCGGTTAACCACCAACTACGTCAGACATTTGGCCGCAGGGCTTACAGTTAGATTGTCCCGTGTTCATGTACTGTGAATAGAAAGTTTATCATTTGTATAAGCTGCAGCCCTCCGGTTGTTGTAGAACTACAATTCCCAGCAGTCGGCTAATACCTGGAATATGGGGAAACCACCGTACATACGTATCATTCTTAGGGACGCTCCGCCGCATCTATTGTATGGCCATTCCTGTGTATGAAGTTAAGTCTTTCAGAACTAATAAGCAACAAATTATATTATCAAAAAGTAATGAGGTCCTTCCCAAATATGGTCCCTGAGCACATGGACCAGTACGGTTTGTACCACTATCCTGGGGACTATAGTGGTTGTGTTATAGGTGAGGATGAGGCACCGTGAGCATCACTGCACCATCGTCTCATATCTCATGACTGCTCTCCCTACATGAGGCTTCAGTATGATCATTAAGGGAATATTACTAACCCAGACAATCTTTAGTCACAGACAGAAGCAATGAGGCACATTGTACACAGTATATATCCCATGGACATGTACGGTAGAGCAAACACTGAATAGAAACAAGTCACTGGATGGAGCTGCAGCCAGAGGGACGGTGCGATATCTAGGTCCTGTCTTCATGGCAGCTCCGTCTGAGACACTCAGAATGCTTCATGTGTATTATATTATCATTGGCTGTATGGTGACAGCTCCTGTACAGTGAATGGACACCCTGGTGGTCAGTACTTGGTCTAGTAATAAAACCCCACAATGTTTTTCACCTCACTGAGCGCCGCAGACCCTGATAGACAGAAATGAAGGAATTGTGCAGAGTTTAGTATTTTATTGAGCTTTGTTGAATTCCTCCATTACGATCATGAAGGATTTGTAAGGACGGCTTAAATGCAACTAGAAGCATCCACCATCACAATAGACACGTATCCCTAAATATAACATACATGATTACAGTATCACTGCGCACACAGACAGGATCCATTAATTGTCAGGTAACTGGGGAGCGCACACTGAGATGCCTAGATGAATGGATCGGGGGAACACGCAGATGAGAGATGGGGAAGGGGAGAGACATCGAGATGGGAGACAGGACACGGCTGGAAAGTAGGAAATTTGTTTGATCTGTTCAACACCTGTTGGGCTCCTCTCATGCTGAAGCCACAGTAATCAATGTTTACACTGCTTACCCTAAAATACTAAGATCTACTCCGCCCGAGACACCAAAGCCAGCATGGAATTTGTCCTCTAGCTGAGCTGAGCTTCTCTGTATGTAACATCTGATATGATCTCTGGAACCTATTGATAAATGCGATCCAGCAAAGGATCAGCAAACATTTTCTTTAATAATCCATAAAGATCACCTCTGTATAGGATCATCTACAGTCCTCCAGATCACCTCTGTATAGGATCATCTACAGTCCTCCAGATCACCTCTGTAGAGGATCATCTACAGTCCTCCAGATCACCTCTGTAGAGGATCATCTACAGTCCTCCAGATCACCTCTGTAGAGGATCATCTACAGTCCTCCAGATCACCTCTGTAGAGGATCATCTACAGTCCTCCAGATCACCTCTGTAGAGGATCATCTACAGTCCTCCAGATCACCTCTGTAGAGGATCATCTACAGTCCTCCAGATCACCTCTGTAGAGGATCATCTACAGTCCTCTAGATCACCTCTGTAGAGGATCATCTACAGTCCTCCAGATCACCTCTGTAGAGGATCATCTACAGTCCTCCAGATCACCTCTGTAGAGGATCATCTACAGTCCTCCAGATCACCTCTGTATAGGATCATCTAGTCCTCCAGATAACTTCTGTACAGTCCTCCAGATAACTTCTGTACAGTCCTCCAGATAACCTCATTGTACGATGATCTAGAGCTCTCCAGATCACATCTCTATAAGCTGTCAGTTCTCCAGATGTCCTCTCTATAGTATTATAAACTTCAGACCACTAAACATCAAAATAACATTTTTATAACATGACCCCTTCTCTATTAGATATGGAATAAACTGTCATCAACTTAACCTTTAAACTGCACACAACGCTCTACGATACCATCTCCAGGAATTTAGTTTGGTCCTCAGCAAATTCTTCTGTTGCTGTTATTTGGTATCCAGTAGACTTGCAGATCATCTCTCTGCTCCACAGAGAACTCAGCCATCTGTCCTGCTCAGATAACATCTCACACATCTACAGAGAGCAATGACTGCACCGCTGCCTACCACACACACCTCCTTATCCTTTACATTCACCACTGACCCTGCTGCCATCTGCTGATACCCCCCGTCTCACATCCAATCATAGAGGGAGCTGGAGAGTACACACCAGATGCAAGATGAACCACTGTCACTCTGGTTTTCGGATCCCCAAGAAACGCCAGACGCTGTTTAAAGGGGTGGGATGCAGGAAGAAAAACCAGTATAGAAGAGATGGGTAATGGATGGGAGAGAGGAGGGTGTAGTAGGGAATAAGGTGCTGGTCCTCAGGCATTCAGCAGGACACTTCCATGGTGTGGTTGATCTGCCCGATGCCCTCACTGCTTTCTGACTGAGTACAAGGTCGAGGTCGACTTCCATCCACAGAACTAGCGCTGGTGAGAGATGCTGTGCGGGAACGGGCGAGTCGAGTCATACTAGCTGAGGGCACTGAGGACACAGAGAAGGGTGAATAAGTCATAAACATAGCAGAGAATCTGGGCGTATGACACTGAATCCAGCAGCAGCAGAATGGGCTTCTCATAAGCAGGGGTACCTGTATCCTCTAATGCAGGGGTGTAAGGGGAGAGGTTGGGGGCCTAGGAGCAGAGCCCAGTATGTGTAAACACTGTGAGATTATGCAGTTAGAGCTCCCCCAGAATCAGATATTGATTGTGGGTAACATTTGCCCCCATAAATCACCACGGATAGAGTTTAGCCCCACAGTGGGGAACAGGCAGCGCTCAGAGGTAACATACAACAGGCCGGGGAACATGCAAACAGCAGAGCAGGAGCATGGGGATACCTGCACTGGCACTCTGTCTCCGATCCTTCAGGGAGGCAACTGGGGGAGAAAGACCAGGAGAGAGAAAGGGACGCACAAAGGGGGAGGGGGGGCATGAAAAGTTCAGTAGAAAGTAATGAGGAGACACAGAAATGTCACATTAAGACAACAGATACAGATGTTCCCAGAGAATCAGAGTAAGAAGAGGGGAGTAGACAGAGATTACAGAGGATTGGGCAGATAGCAATGTACAGGGAGGATGGATACATAAAGAGGGGGGAGCAGAGATACACAGATGGGGGGGGGCAGAGATACACAGATGGGGGGGGGGCAGAGATACACAGATGGGGGGGGGGGCAGAGATACACAGATGGGGAGGGGGGGCATAGATACACAGATGGGGGGGGGCAGAGATACACAGATGGGGGGGCAGAGATACACGGATAGGGGGGGCAGAGATACACAGATAGGCGGGGCAGAGATACACAGATAGGCGGGGCAGAGATACACAGATAGGCGGGGCAGAGATACACAGATAGGCGGGGCAGAGATACACAGATAGGAGGGGCAGAGATACACAGATAGGGGGGGCAGAGATACACAGATAGGGGGGGCAGAGATACACAGAAGGGAGGGGGGGCAGAGATACACAGATGGGGGGCAGAGATACACAGATGGGGGAGGGCAGAGATAC
Organism: Mixophyes australis; assembly: GCA_036250195.1. Classification (NCBI taxonomy): domain Eukaryota; kingdom Metazoa; phylum Chordata; class Amphibia; order Anura; family Limnodynastidae; genus Mixophyes; species Mixophyes australis. The sequence goes on from JAVHZZ010000010.1 coordinate 1,090,891, forward strand.
ACAGATGGGGGAGGGCAGAGATACACAGATGGGGGGCAGAGATACACAGATGGGGGAGGGCAGAGATACACAGATAGGGGGACAGAGATACACATGGGGGCAGAGATACACAGATGGGGGAGGGCAGAGATACACAGATAGGGGGACAGAGATACACAGATAGGGGGGCAGAGATACACAGAAGGGGGGGCAGAGATACACAGATAGGGGGGGCAGAGATACACAGAAGGGAGGGGGGGCAGAGATACACAGATAGGGGGACAGAGATACACATGGGGGCAGAGATACACAGATGGGGGAGGGCAGAGATACACAGATAGGGGGACAGAGATACACAGATAGGGGGACAGAGATACACAGAAGGGGGGGCAGAGATACACAGATAGGGGGGGCAGAGATACACAGAAGGGGGGGCAGAGATACACAGAAGGGGGGGCAGAGATACACAGATAGGGGGACAGAGATACACAGATGGGGGGGTCAGAGATACACAGGGGGACAGAGATACAGATTAGGGGGGGGCAGAGATACACAGATGGGGGAGGGCAGAGATACACAGATAGGGGGACAGAGATACAGATAGGGGGGCAGAGATACACAGATGGGGGGACAGAGATACATAGAAAAGAGGGGGCATTAGAGAGAAATAATATGATGGGGTGGGCAGGTAGAGGTACAGGGGGAGGGGAGACACAGAGAGAATGTTGTTTGTCCTCAAAAGAAACACACAACTAGTTATTACAAACCAAATCCAAGACAATTTCAGAGAGACAGGTGTAACAAAACATGTTCTCACACACGTATGTATACACAGACAGAGATATGAACACATGATAGAGAGGACATAGATCACATATACATGAGACAAGAGGTGTGAAGCTTCTGTACTGCTGTACACACACACAGCCACCACTAGTTGTCCCCCACACACATCACACACAGCTACCACTAGTTGTCCCCCACACACAGCCACCACTAGTTGTCCCCCACACAAATCACACACAGCCACCACTAGTTGTCCCCCACACACATCACACACAGCCACCACTAGTTGTCCCCCACACAAATCACACACAGCCACCACTAGTTGTCCCCCACACACAGCCACCACTAGTTGTCCCCCACACACATCACACACAGCCACCACTAGTTGTCCCCCACACAAATCACACACAGCCACCACTAGTTGTCCCCCACACACATCACACACAGCCACCACTAGTTGTCCCCCACACACAGCCACCACTAGGTGTCCCCCACACAAATCACACACAGCCACCACTAGTTGTCCCCCACACACATCACACACAGCCACCACTAGTTGTCCCCCACACACAGCCACCACTAGGTGTCCCCCACACACAGCCACCACTAGGTGTCCCCCACACACATCACACACAGCCACCACTAGGTGTCCCCCACACACATCACACACAGCCACCACTAGGTGTCCCCCACACACATCACACACAGCCACCACTAGTTGTCCCCCACACACAGCCACCACTAGGTGTCCCCCACACACATCACACACAGCCACCACTAGGTGTCCCCCACACAAATCACACACAGCCACCACTAGTTGTCCCCCACACAAATCACACACAGCCACCACTAGTTGTCCCCCACACACAGCCACCACTAGGTGTCCCCCACACACAGCCACCACTAGGTGTCCCCCACACACAGCCACCACTAGGTGTCCCCCACACAAATCACACACAGCCACCACTAGTTGTCCCCCACACACATCACACACAGCCACCACTAGTTGTCCCCCACACACATCACACACAGCCACCACTAGTTGTCCCCCACACACATCACACACAGCCACCACTAGTTGTCCCCCACACACAGCCACCACTAGTTGTCCCCCACACAAATCACACACAGCCACCACTAGTTGTCCCCCACACACATCACACACAGCCACCACTAGTTGTCCCCCACACAAATCACACACAGCCACCACTAGTTGTCCCCCACACACAGCCACCACTAGTTGTCCCCCACACACATCACACACAGCCACCACTAGTTGTCCCCCACACAAATCACACACAGCCACCACTAGTTGTCCCCCACACACATCACACACAGCCACCACTAGTTGTCCCCCACACACAGCCACCACTAGGTGTCCCCCACACAAATCACACACAGCCACCACTAGTTGTCCCCCACACACATCACACACAGCCACCACTAGTTGTCCCCCACACACAGCCACCACTAGGTGTCCCCCACACACATCACACACAGCCACCACTAGGTGTCCCCCACACACATCACACACAGCCACCACTAGTTGTCCCCCACACACAGCCACCACTAGTTGTCCCCCACACAAATCACACACAGCCACCACTAGTTGTCCCCCACACACATCACACACAGCCACCACTAGTTGTCCCCCACACAAATCACACACAGCCACCACTAGTTGTCCCCCACACACAGCCACCACTAGGTGTCCCCCACACACAGCCACCACTAGGTGTCCCCCACACACAGCCACCACTAGGTGTCCCCCACACACATCACACACAGCCACCACTAGGTGTCCCCCACACACAGCCACCACTAGTTGTCCCCCACACACAGCCACCACTAGGTGTCCCCCCACACACAGCCACCACTAGGTGTCCCCCACACACAGCCACCACTAGGTGTCCCCCACACACATCACACACAGCCACCACTAGGTGTCCCCCACACACATCACACACAGCCACCACTAGTTGTCCCACACACACACACACAGCCACCACTAGTTGTCCCCCACACACATCACACACAGCCACCACTAGTTGTCCCCCACACACATCACACACAGCTACCACTAGTTGTCCCCCACACACATCCACCACTAGGTGTCCCCCACACACATCACACACAGCCACCACTAGGTGTCCCCCACACACAGCCACCGCTAGGTGTCCCCCACACACATCCACCACTAGGTGTCCCCCACACACATCACACACAGCTACCACTAGGTGTCCCCCACACACATCACACACAGCCACCACTAGTTGTCCCACACACACACACATCCACCATTAGGTGTCCCCCACACACATCCACCATTAAGTGTCCCCCACACACAGCCACCACTAGGTGTCCCCCACACACAGCCACCACTAGGTGTCCCCCACACACATCACACACAGCCACCACTAGGTGTCCCCCACACACATCACACACAGCCACCACTAGGTGTCCCCCACACACATCCACCACTAGGTGTCCCCCACACACATCCACCACTAGGTGTCCCCCACACACATCCACCATTAGGTGTCCCCTACACACATCTCACACAGCCACCACTAGGTGTCCCCCGCAAAAATCACACACAGCCACCACTAGGTGTCCCCCACAAACATCACACACAGCCACCACTAGGTGTCCCAACACACATACACCACTAGGTGTCCCCCACACACATCCACCACTAGGTGTCCCCCACACACATCCACCACTAGGTGTCCCCCACACACAGCCACCACTAGGTTTCCCCCACACACAGCCACCACTAGGTGTCTCCCACAAACATCACACACAACCACCACTAGGTGTCCCCCCCCCACACACACACAGCCACCACTAGTTGTCCCCCACACACATCCACCACTAGTTGTCCCCCACACACATCACACACAGCCACCACTAGTTGTCCCCCACACACATCACACACAGCCACCACTAGTTGTCCCCCACACACATCACACACAGCCACCACTAGGTGTCCCCCGCAAACATCACACACAGCCACCACTAGGTGTCCCCCACACACATCCACCACTAGGTGTCCCCCACACACATCACACACAGCCACCACTAGGTGTCCCCCACACACATCACACACAGCCACCACTAGGTGTCCCCCACACACATCCACCACTAGGTGTCCCCCACACACATCCACCACTAGGTGTCCCCCACACACATCCACCATTAGGTGTCCCCCACACACATCTCACACAGCCACCACTAGGTGTCCCCCACACACAGCCACCACTAGGTGTCCCCCACACACAGCCACCACTAGGTGTCCCCCATACACATCCACCACTAGGTGTCCCCCACACACATCCACCACTAGGTGTCCCCCACACACAGCCACCACTAGGTGTCTCCCACAAACATCACACACAGCCACCACTAGGTGTCCCCCACACACATCCACCACTAGGTGTTCCCCACAAACATCACACACAGCCACCACTAGGTGACCCCACACACAGCCACCACTAGGTGTTCCCCACAAACATCACACACAGCCACCACTAAGTGTCCCCCACAAACATCACACACAGCCACCACTAGGTGTCCCCACACACAGCCACCACTAAGTGTCCCCCACACACATCACACACAGCCACCACTAAGTGTCCCCCACAAACATCACACACAGCCACCACTAGGTGTCCCCCACACACATCCTCCACCAGGTGTCCCCCACACACATCCACCACTAGGTGTCCCCCACACACATCTCACACAGCCACCACTAGGTGTCCCCCACACACATCACACACAGCCACCACTAGGTGTCCCCCACACACATACACCACTAGGTGTCCCCCACACACATCCACCACTAGGTGTCCCCCACACACAGCCACCACTAGGTGTCCCCCACACACAGCCACCACTAGGTGTCCCCCACAAACATCACACACAGCCACCACTAGGGGTCCCCCACACACATACACCACTAGGTGTCCCCCACACACATCCACCACTAGGTGTCCCCCACACACAGCCACCACTAGGTGTCCCCCACAAACCTCACACACAGCCACCACTAGGGGTCCCCCACACACATCCACCACTAGGTGTCCCCCACACACAGCCACCACTAGGGGTCCCCCACATACATCACACACAGCCACCACTAGGGGTCCCCCACACACATCCACCACTAGGTGTCCCCCACACACATCACACACAGCCACCACTAGGGGTCCCCCCATACACATCACACGCAGCCACCACTAGGGGTCCCCCCCATACACATCACACACAGCCACCACTAGTTGTCCCCCACACACATCACACACAGCCACCACTAGTTGTCCCCCACACACATCACACACAGCCACCACTAGGGGTCCCCCACATACACACACAGCCACCACTAGGGGTCCCCCACACACATCCACCACTAGGTGTCCCCCACACACATCACACACAGCCACCACTAGGGGTCCCCCCCATACACATCACACACATCATACTCCCTGCAGGTCAGATATATATTATATAGGAAAGATACTCACTGTATCCCATTCCTTGGAGGAAATATTTAAATGCTTCTGTCAGTTTCCCAGGCTGCCATAGAGAAACAAATCATTGTAATACTTATCGTTTATATTAACTACAGACATGTTCCATCAATTAGGGACACACATATAAAACACTGCAGACGCTGAAAGCGCAGCTACGCGCAGGGGAAGATACACATCGGGAATCTCATGCACTGATTGGGGTCACTGTACGATGTCCTGGAGGTAAACATTTACCTGGGTCACCTGTGGGAGTCCGCCAGAGTCTGCCATCTGTGGGTGAAGAAGAACATCATTAATACATGGACAAGTGTGACATTGGCGGAGGTAGAAACACAGAGCTCTCCATAGTGACATATAGCTCAGGGCTCCCCCTCCAGGACTACTCCACCCCCCTGGTCAATATTACTGGTGATGGCGGAGAGGTGGGAGGAGTATGATGATGGATAGAACAGTGATGGCCAACAGGTGGCCCTAGGGCGATACGTAGTCCTCCAAGCCTCCACCTGCGGCCCCCAGCCCAGCTCTAACTCAGAGATTAAGGGTAATGTGCGGCCATTTAAGGACCCGAGGTTGCCAATCATTGATGCAGACAGAGTGACGTCTGAGAGGGAGTTTGTAATGGAAAGAAGAGATGATAATAATACACAGAATGAACAAGGTAAGATACCTTCAGGAATGTTGTGTTCGTTGGGTCAAGCTTAGAGTTACATTCAACCTATTGGTTAAAACATAGCATATAAGTAACAATATCAATTCTATATTTGCACACAATACTTGAGATAATCCCTCCCAACATATAAATAGAATGTGGATCCCTACATATCACCTGTGTAATCCACTATACAGGGGGATCAGACAACTAACATTGGTATACCTTCATTATCTGGTGAACGCAGCACATACTTTATTTAGAATGGGATTACTGTACCCAATGACAGAGCAATGCCAGCTGTACACAGCATTACATACACAGCATTACAACCTCTGATCACTTCATGCATTAACAGACGCTGCTCAATATAACAACATTAACCAGCTATAGGAGAAGACTAGAACTCACCACACTGTCTTCAGCTGGGGAATTGTCTCCAACAACCAGCATCACAGGAGCCCTGACAAGAGGAGGAAAGTTCCATATAATTAAACACATGAAAGAGGAATAATGAACTGGCTGAAATTGCGTTACGTACACCGATCAGCCACAGCATTACAACTACCTGTCTAATATGTTGCAGGTCCCCCTCGTGACACCAAAACAGCTCTGACCCTTTGAGGCCTGGACTCCACAAGACCTCTGAAGGGGTCCTGTGACATTAGCAGCAGATCCTTTAAGTACTGTAAGTTACGAGGTGGGGTCTCCATGGATCCGACTTGTATTTCTAGCACATTCCACAGATGCTCGATCAGACTGACATCAGGGGAATTGAACTGTTTGTCATGTTCCTCAAACCATTCCTGCAGTGTGACAGGGGCATTATCCTGCTGAAAGAGGCCACTGCCATCAGGGAATACCGCTGCCATGAAGGGGTGCACTTGGTCTGTAACAATGTTTAGGTAGGTGGTACGTGTCATAGTAACACATACAAGAATGCCAGGACCTCAGAACATTGCATCACACTGACTCCGCCAGCTGCCTTCTTCCCATAGTGCATCCTGGTGCCATCACTCCCCAGGTAAACGATGCACACGCACCCGGCCGTCCACATGATGTAAAAGAAAACATGATTCATCAGACCAGACCACCTTCCTCCATTGCTCCATGGTCCAGTTCTGAAGCTCACGTGCTCTGTAGTTGCTTTCGGCAGTGGACAGGGGTCAGCGTGGGCACTCAGACCGGTCTCCAGCTACGCAGCAAGCTGCGATGCTCTGTGTGATCTGACACCTCTCTATCATAACCAGCAGTAACATTTCCAGCAGTGTGTGCTACAGTAGCTCCTCTGTGGGATCGGACCAGACGGGCGCCTTCACTACCCAGCGCATCAATGACCCTTAGGTGCCCATCACCCTGTGGCCAGTTCACTGGTTATCCATCCTTGGACCACTTTTGGTAGGTACTAACCACTGTACACCGGGAACACCCCACAAGATCTGCCGTTTTAGAGATGCTCTGACCCAGCCGTCCAGACATCACAATTTGGCCCTTGTCAGAGTCGCTCAGATCCTTACGTTGCCCATTTTTTCTGCTTCCAACACATCAACTTCAAGAACTGACCGTTCACTTGTTGTCTAATATATCCCACCCCTGACAGGTGTCATTGTCACCAGATAATCAGTGTTATCCCTTCACTGGTCAGTGGTGTTAATGTTGTGGCTGATTGGTGTATATGCTCCATTCATGTGCTGGAGAACCGTAACCAGCCACAAGGGGGCACAATGAGATAGTATGTCTGTGTGTGGGGGGAATTAGCGTTTTCTCCCTGATACTGAACACCAATCACTGACTCCCCATGGCCCACTAATCAGCTGAGTGTATATGAGTATATGTAAGGGGATGGGCCCAGGGGGCATGTGCACCGGTCCCTGTGCCTCATGGCGCCCCCCCGGATGAAACGGCAGCGTCTGTCTGGGAACATCTACTGCTACAGCCCCAGCGGCACCTGTTCCCGGAAGGGACTCCTGGCTCCAGTTAGCGTCTCAGTGTTATTCCGTTACTGCTGCTGAAGAGAGCCAGGAGCGTCTCAGAGCATGGACAGAGGAGACACAGACACACACGTGTCCATTCTGTCAGCCATTGTGTAAAGTCTGCATGTTCCTCCTAGGGGGGAATCCACCCTGTGCCTACCAGGCAGGGGCTGACTATAGTACTGGGTAATTATATCACTCCTCCTAAATGTAACTGAGGCCCATAACGTGTACTGAGTGTGGCTGTCTGTAGTCTATAACCGCTACCCTAATTCTATCTGATCCGATAGTAACACCCTCTATATACCACGTGACGGGGGCTCTGTACACCCTCTACATACCACGAGACCCTCTATATACCACGTGACCCTCTATATACCACGTGATGGGGGATCTGTACACCCTCTACATACCACGTGACCCTCTATATACCACGTGATGGGGGATCTGTACACCCTCTACATACCACGTGACCCTCTATATACCACGTGATGGGGATCTGTACACCCTCTACATACCACGTGACCCTCTATATACCACGTGATGGGGGATCTGTACACCCTCTACATACCACGTGACCCTCTATATACCACGTGACGGGGCTCTGTACACCCTCTACATACCACGTGACCCTCTATATACCACGTGATGGGGATCTGTACACCCTCTACATACCATGTGACCCTCTATATACCACGTGATGGGGGGTCTGTACACCCTCTACATAACACGTGACCCTCTATATACCACGTGACGGGGGCCCTGTACACCATCTACATACCACGTGACCCTCTATATACCACGTGACGGGGGCTCTGTACACCCTCTACATTCCACGTGACCCTCTATATACCACGTGACGGGGGCTCTGTACACCCTCTACATTCCACGTGACCCTCTATATACCACGTGGCGGGGGCTCTGTACACCCTCTATATACCACGTGACGCAGGATCTGTACACCCTCTATATACCACGTGACGGGGGCTCTGTACACCCTCTATATACCACGTGACAGGGGCTCTGTACACCCTCTATATACCACGTGACGGGGGCTCTGTACACCCTGTATATACCACGTGATGGGGGCTCTGTACATCCTCTATATACCACGTGACGCAGGATCTGTACACCCTCTATATACCAAGTGACGGGGGCTCTGTACACCCTCTATATACCACGTGACGCAGGATCTGTACACCCTCTATATACCACGTGACGGGGGCTCTGTACACCCTCTATATACCACGTGACGGGGGCTCTGTACACCCTCTATATACCACGTGACGGGGGATCTGTGCACCCTCTATATACCACGTGACGGGGGATCTGTGCACCCTCTATATACCACGTGACGGGGGATCTGTGCACCCTCTGCTTGGGGTGCAGAAGACAAATATGAGGCTTACCTCAAAGTCTTAGCATTTGGGACCGTCCCGGGGCGATTCATCTCCAAGTCTCTTCGACTGGGAAGTAAAGAGAAGAATGAGAAAGACATTAAATACACAAATACTAAAACTATAATTAAGCAGAAGGAGCAAGGGGTAAGAAAGATGACTCCCACTACCTACACCCCCCACCCCAAACTCTGCTACCTACACCCCCCACCGCAACAGACACTATGTAGTAATTATCCCACGACCAGGTCACTCAGTACCTAGAAATGACCCCAAGACTAGGTCAGTTAGTACATAGGTATGATTACAAGACCTAGCCAATTATTACTTAGTAATAATTGTAAGATTTGGCAAGTTAAGCTGGGTACACACTACAGGGTTTTTGTCCAATAATCGGTTCAACCAGCCGACATACGACCACTCGTTCGAAAGTCGGGTCAGTGTGTGCAGTGACACGATGGTCGAAAGTCTGCCCAAATGGACGATTATCGCCTCATTTAGTTGGTCGTACCGTTCAATATTTTCCTATCAATCACCTAACGATCGTGTAGTGTGTATAGACTCATGCTGACGATCTCCATAGAGTTTACAGAGTTGGGCTCTTTTCAGCCGATGTTAGCACTGAATGTCAGAGGGAATAAATATAGAGATTGCTGCAGAAGGAATAATTCATTTGTTCGTTCTGAGACAGAATATTTCGTTTCAGAGTCACAGAAGCTAACGAAATTCGTTAGGACATGTGGATAGCTATAACAAGGCGGTTTTAATCAGTGTGACAATGTGACAGTAGTGAATGAATGAATATTGTGCTGTCATTCTCCGGACTAGAGGACAAGACAAAGAACCAGGTGAAGAGCACAGATCTGAAGGTAAATCGTGTCAGTGTGTATGGATGAATCATCAGACTGATCGGACCTTCAGTCGTAGGTATAATTGTTTCAGATAACACGTCGGTCTGAACAATTCTTCAGTGTGTACCCAGCTTTAGTGTCTAGTCAATATCCAATATCAGCCCATTTAGTATCTGGTCATTATTCCAAGAATAGCCAATTGGTACTAACTAGTCTGGTCTTGGAGTAATCACCAGGTACTTACTAATCCAAACCACAATAGTCAATATCTAGTTACTTGTCAGGATACTTTACTCACACCTATCCTTTGTTCCCCACATTGACTCTATATCTAAATCATGTTACATAGACCTAAAGAACATTTCCAGAATACGCACATATCTGACACAAGACACAGCAAAAACATTAAATCATGCACTTATCATCTCCCACATCGACTATTGTAAGTCCGTCCTTACTGGTCTTCCCAAAGTCAGACTTGAACTCCTACAATCTATTTTGCACGCAGTGGCTAGACTGATTTTCCTTACAACCCGTTCTTCCTCTGCTGAGTCACTCTGTCAGTCTCTACATTGGCTGCCTGTAGTTCAACGAATCCAATATAAAATTCTTCTACTAACATACAAGGCCATCAACAAAATTGCACCAACATACATCTCCTCACTTGTCTCAAAATATCTCCCTACTCGACACCTCCGTTCTGCACAAGATCTACGTCTCTCCTCCACTCTCATCACATCCTCCCATTCCCGGTTACAGGACTTTTTCGGGCTGCACCCACTTTGAGGAATTCCCTCCCTCGCACTGTAAGACTTTCCTCTAGTCTACAAACCTTCATGCGTTCTCTGAAAACCCACCTCTTCAGACAAGCTTATAATATTCCTCAACCATCATCTTAATCTCCCTAGGTTACCCCATTACCACCCTCTACACAGCTAACGCAAGACGACAACCCTCTGACCAACATTGCTCTGTGACTGATCACACAGCCCACTAAATACTTTGTAACCTTTGCATTCTAGCTGGTCCAGTGTGCAATATAATGTAGCACTTACCCTTGGGTTTCAAACTCCCATTGTACCAGACTTTAAGCTTGTGAGCAGGGTTCTCTTACCTCTGTCTGTATGTATTACCCAGTATTATTACTGTTTGTTCCCAAATGTAAAGCGCTATGGAATCTGCTGGCGCTATATAAATAAATGTTGACAATGATGATAATGGGGTAAGTTTATATCACAGTACTCCACAGCTATAGTCTCAGATTAGAATCCATTGATTGCTGTTATTGGGATATTACAGGAGCTGCAGGGGTAATTGGGGTAGTTCTTAGGTAACAATCAGAGGGGAATAGAAAGGGCCCTTACCTGTTGTACATGCTCCAGAAGAGCTGCAGGTTGTTCTGATTCACACAACTACTAATCTGCTGGCGGTAATTCTGCACAAGTTCTGTGTTATTCATCAGCTCCTCCTGAGGCGATACATATTGTTACCACCAGAGGGCGGTATTATCTAAAACAGTGTTACTACTAGCAGTCAGAGTAATGACATCTACACATCACACAACATGTGCAATACACAGAGTAACCACAGCCACACGAGTATTACATACTGTGTTAGGCGAGGATGATGGACATAGATGGTGTAAAGGTTGCAGGGGGGCGTTACAGACATAACATTTATTTACTGTCTGTACAAGTCCATAATGTAAGATTCAAAGTAACATACAGCAGCCTCCCCTCCATCATGTACACAGGAGCATCCATACTAGTAACAGAATTCATATTGTTACCACTGGTGGTGGACGAGGGCGGTAGACGGGGTATATCATACCGCCACTCCTACTGCCTCCATTGTAACCCTATCACATTCCAGTCACATATATACATTATATATATATTTATATATATGGTACATGTCTGTTAGCATCACAAGCAGTATGTAATGGTGAGGCTGAGTAACAATACCTGACTGAAGAGATGAGATAACACGGTGTCAGGGAGGGAACTGGTCAGTCCAGACAGCTGAATAAAGACAAACATGAGTAACAGAGCGTTAGCTTCAATTAGCATAATGGTGTTATAGCAAGGACCGGGCCAGTGTCAGGGGATACAGTACTCTGTGTCTTACCTTGGAAGCCGCCCAGTCGATCCAGCCCTTCCCATTGGGATCAATGTTTACCAGGACAAGACCTTCCACCAGCTCTGGGAAAATTAGCTGTGGGCAGAGCAAGGGTTCAGTAAGTATGGAGGATACTACGGCCTCGCTATAGATCTGTACAGAGGACTGGACGTGCTATCACACTTGTTACTCCTGACGTACGCCGGGTGCGCAGCGTGACCTGTGCAGATACATGTGTGGGACCAATATACTGTACACAGGGCCCTCACAGCTCTTTCCTTTTATACCAGATCTACAATGTGGTAATAATAAAGAGCCAGTGCTATAAAACCTATTTACCCAACCAGCATCCAATGTATACTAGAGTAAGATGCCCGGGTACAGGGACGCAGAGGAAATTACTATACAGAAGGATAGCGCCTTCTTCCTTGTATTCTGATGATAATCTGTCATACATGTCAATGTGTAATACTCCTGTGTCTGAATTGTTACATTTCATAATACAATATATTCATTTCTCATCAACTCACAGCGAACTTTGCAAGGACGTAAGATCCAGCTCCAACTCCAATCCCGATGATGCTCTGAATGCTGCACACAAGAGATGAATACATTATAATACACAACCTGCCATCAGAAGATGCCTTGTTACTTGACGTCAGCTCCTCCCCCGGCGCTCTGCTCACGGCCACAGCAGGTCCTGAACCACTCTTTCAGGTTCAGTTATTCCTGCGGGCCTGACCAGAGCGCCGCGGGAGGCGTCTTCACATCAGGGACCGCTACTGTGCGTCAGTGTGAGTCTGAGCGTCAGTAAGTCTGTAAATGTCAATTTGCTTCATTGTGATTCTATTCGTCTCTGAGTCTGTGCGCAAATGTGGGTTTGCTTCATTCTGATTCTGTGTAAGTACGAGTCTGGGTGTTAGGGAACAGATTATTTTATTAAAACGTGTGTATTATAAGGAATAACGTACCCCTACTAAATTAGGATGGGCATCAGAGGTACTTTTATAATATCCGTAACATTTACAGATGAGGTAGTTATCCCACTATGAGGCCGACCAGCGCCGGTTACTACACACTCACCACTCACTCTTCAGGCCCCCACACCTCTGATCACTGTCCATGAATACAATGTATGGCGGTAACCCCACTGATAGAAGCTGCAGGTCTGACCAGCGCCGGTTACTACACACTCACCACCCACTTCAGACCCCCACACCTCTGATCACTGTCCATGAATACAATGTATGGCGGTAACCCCACTGATAGAAGCTGCAGGTCTGACCAGCCAGTTTCCTGTCTTCTTTGTGAACATGCGCAGTGGAGAAAAGAGCAAAGATACGCTACGCGAACGACGTCTCACTATGAAGCACAGAGCTCAGATGATTCCGGTCTCTTGTCACTGATATGAAGAGCACACACGTGTGTGTGGCGCACAGAGGATGCTGGATAACGGCACATTACACTGTACATCCATCATATCTTACCCAAAGTGCTGGATGACGCTTGGTATCATGGCGGCCAGGTTCTCCATGGTGGGATATTGGTAGCTAGATGAAGAAGGAAGGTTATCAGCTCAGGATCAAAGATAAATGACAGCAACACCCAAGGGGCGTATTACTTACCCTTGGGGGAACTGGGAGGCCCCCACCTGCTGGCCGGGGGCATCTATGTGACACACTACAAAATGTTTGGTGATCTCCTGCATGTCCTCGTAGTTAAAGAAGGTGTTGAAGCAGAGTTTATCTGGAAGAGAAGAGGACTAGTCCATAATCTCCTGATCATGTATAGAGAAGATAGGACGGAATCTGGGGGAATCTGTCATTAATAGTATCACTCAGAATATAATTATATCTAAATATTAGTGTGGACCTCAAATCTCCACATAAGATGTCCTTTATGTTGTATTTATTATTCTGGGAGAGAATAATGAATTATATGATCTCACAAAGAGAATATACAGGGTATATAGGGTACATGGGATATATGGGGTATATAGGGTACGTGGGGTACACAGGGCACGTGGGGTACACAGAGTACATGGGGTATGCAGGGTACGAGGTGTATACAGGGTATATAGGGTACATGGGGCATACAGGGTATGTAGGGTATACAGGATACATGGGATATATGAGGTATATAGGGTAGATGGGGTATATAGGGTACAAGCGGTATATATAGGGTACATGGGTATATAGGGGGTACACAGGGTACATGGGTATATAGGGGGTACACAGGGTACATGAGGTATATAAGGTACATGAGGTATATAGGGTAAATGAGGTATATGGGGTATATAGGGTACATGAGGCATATAAGGTACATGAGGTATATAGGGTATATGAGGTATATAGGGTACATGAGGTATATAGGGTACATGGGGCATACAGGGTATGTAGAGTATACAGGGTACATGGGATATATGAGGTATATAGGGTAGATGGGGTATATAAGGTACAAGGGGTATATAGGGGGTACATGGGGTATATAGGGGGCACACAGGGTACATGGGGTATATAGGGTACATGAGGTATATAGGGCACATGAGATATATAAGGTACATGAGGTATATAGGGTACATGAGGTATATAGGGCACATGAGATATATAAGGTACATGAGGTATATAGGGTACATGAGGTATATAGGGTACATTGGGTATACAGGGTATATAGGGTACATGAGGTATATAGGGGATACATGGGATACACAGAGTACATGGGGTATGCAGGGAACGAGGGGTATACAGGGTATATAGGGTACATGGGGCATACAGGGTATGTAGGGTATACAGGGTAGATGGGGTATATAGGGTACAAGGGGTATATATAGGGTACATGGTTATATAGAGGGTACATGGGGTATATAGGGTACATGGGGTATACAGGCTATATAGGGTACATGAGGTATATAGGGTACATGTGGTATATAGGGTACATGTGGTTTATAGGGTACATGTGGTATACAGGGTATATAGGGTACATGAGGTATATAGGGCACATGAGGTATACAGGGTACATGGGGTATATAGGGTACATGAGGTATATAGGGTACATGAGGTATACAGGGTACATGAGGTATACAGGGTACATGAGGTATATAGGGTACATGAGGTATATAGGGTACATGGGGTATATAGGGTACATGGGGTATATAGGGTACATGAGGTATATAGGGTACATTGGGTATACAGGGTATATAGGGTACATGAGGTATATAGGGTACATGGGGTATATAGGGTACATGTGGTATATAGGGTACAAGGGGTATATATATATAGGGTACATGGTTATATAGGGGGTACACAGGGTACATGGGGTGGTGCCATTTTATCACCGGGAATGCTGTATTACCAGCACGTTTACATGTTTCATGTTGACACATTGATTTATGACCCGTTGCTTTAGATAACACTCCCTAATATCTGGTTACATTTGGTTAAAAAAAAACGTATTGGGGGAATATAAAATACATTGAGGGAAAAGATGAAGAAATTATCAGGAAAATCTGTCTATTACTCCCAATATTTACTTTTTCCTGAGTATTATACTAAATGCGGAAGGATTATAATATTCACAGTATATATATCTACAAAACAGTAATACTATTAATAGGTACATTAATACTGTCAGTCAGTGATAATCATATAACACACGGACGATGGGGTTACTTCACCTAACAGTATGTATTTGGAATATGGGAGAACACACAAACTCCACACAGACAGGACCCAGCGCTGTGAGGCTGCAGTGCTATATATATATATATATATATATATATATATATATATTGTGTGGCTATAGGGGCAGTTGGCCGCATACTAATAAAGAGGAGACTCATAGTCTCTCTGGGAGTCTACAGGCTCAGGTTACAGGCAGGGTTACGTCTGCACACTCTTCTGTACACACCACACAGGACCACAGAGTGAGCACCTGGGAACAGCTAGTGTAGTGCTTGGGAGAAAGCTTAAAAAGCTGTGGGTGGTGCGACCGATGCCAATGAGTGGCCGGTGTCCAGTTAGGGGACTGTCTAGTTAGCGTTAGGGTTGAATGAATTTGTAAATAATCTAATAACCAAATGACCAAATAGTAGAAGTCTTCATGACTTGGTTAGTTTTTCCCCCCCAATTACTTTTTATCTCGGAGCACCATGAATGTAATTTAAGCTGTGCTTTGCTGTGTTCAGCGCAGTGCTGTACAATCTGAGAATGTTTATTCACCTCCCAGTCATAATGTCATTTATCTGCTACACACCGGGGTTCAGTACATTAGTAGCCGACCAGTATATCTGTGGAACACGTGAAGAACATACAAGCTACAGGAATATAGATAATCACTGTGACACCCTCACCTGGGAGGTTCCACAGTATCCGAGCAGGTACGAGTCTATGGCCACATTATACTGATATAGGGGAAATCTGTATTTGTTGTTCTCAGGATTATCACCAATAGTATTAATGATGAAGCATCTAGACAGGAAAAACACTTAGAAACATCAAACTTACGGTTTAATCCCACATCATGATATGTGAGGATAGCTGGGCGATTGCCTTTCGGGGTGCCTCGCATAACGACATGTAGCATGCCATAGGGCGTCTCGATGTCATGTTCCTAGAGGAGAGGGGACAGTCAGTGAATAACCCAGTAAAGGAGGTACCAAGTGGCACAACAGCAAGGTCAGAACACCCACCACACGGAGTTATAAAGTGCTAAATATTATATACAGGCCCGGTGCTCCCATTAGGCAAGGTTAGGCAGTTGCCTAGGGCGCCGGGCTCTGGAGGGCGCCACAGAATACTAAATGACTTTAAAACTGTGCGGCGACCGCTGACCATACCTGTCACGGCCGCCGCACAGCATTCAGATGCATGGGGAGGGGGGGAAGAGGTTATTGCTCACCACCGCCGCCTCTCTGCTCCGTCTCCTCCCCTCCCCTTACTAGTGTCAGTGAGTGGAGGGGAGGAAACGGAGCAGAGAGGCGGCGGTGGTGAGACAAGGTAAGGAAAGACGGGATGAGGGGGGAGGAGGGCGCCGATTTTTGTAAAAATGCCTAGGGCGCCATGGACCCTAGCACCGGCCCTGATTATATATATATATATATATTACCAGCACCTCTCCTACTGTTTTCAGTAGGACCACTCCAGTCGCTGTCACTTATATACATATATATAGTATGTATATTGTGGGTATTATTGTTATACTTACCTCACACCCCCTCTCCCAGCTCTCACCCCATTATAACTACTTACATCCCAGCAAAACATGTTGCACTTTCTTGTGAATGTTTAAAACAAGCCTCGGAAACAGCAGTAATCCCGGCTTTGGGGTAATCACCTCTGCAGATGTCAGTAAATGAAGCCTTGGCCCTTCCCCATTAGCACATAGCAATGTTCCATTCACTACACACCCAGATGGGCTGCCTGCTGTCCAAGGATATATTCTCCACTGTCCCAATTCTAACAGCATGTGGCTGATCACAATACTGCAACGTATCTATAGCCAACCCTGATTACTCTACATACAGGGAAGAGAGAGAGGGAATCTTATACCAAGCTCAGTATTCCTTTAGTTTGTACCCTCCATCCATCTACATTTGAACACTTAGGGCTAGATTTACTAAACTGCGGGTTTTAAAAAGTGGAGATGTTGCCTATAGCAACCAATCAGATTCTAGCTGTCATTTATTTAGTACATTCTGCAAAATGACAGCTACAATCTGATTGGTTGCTATAGACAACATCTCCACTTTTTCAAACCCGTAGTTTAGTAGATATACCCGTTAGGGTTGTATTTTCAGCTGGATGAAAAGATGTGCAGAGAATGTACACGCAAAAATACGTCTGAAAAACTATGTACAACTCAAAGTACAGAGATAAAATGCATGTCTGCTCTACAGACACGTCCAGAGATATGGCAGTCCTAATCATGAACTTCTGCAGGACCAGCTTCTTGTAGATGCTACTGCCACCATGCAGTCCTGATCCAATGTAAGCAGTCATCATCATCATCATCATTTATTTATATAGCGCCAACATATTCCGTAGCGCTTTACAATTGGGGACAAACATAATAAACTAATAAACAAACTGGGTAACACAGACAAAGAGGTGAGCAGGCCACTGCTCTCGAGCTTACACTCTATGGGACAATGGGAGATTGACACATGAGGTTAAGTCTACATTTTGCATTTTGGCCCAGCCAGACTGCAAAGGTAAGGTGACTCATAAGCTAAATGTCACACAACAATGTTGGTCAGTGGGTAGTTGTCAGGAGAAACCAGCCAGTCACCAGCAAAGATAAGAGGTTCCAGGTGCTGGAGAAGAAGCCTTGTGGTGGCAGGAACTACTCTCCTACAACTGGGGGCATCACGGTGTTAGTGAGTGCCTCGTGGCCTAGTACCACCAGTAAGAGTGGTTTGTTATGGCAGGTTACTGAAGGTTACCCCAAGATACATCTGTAAATCCAAACTCTCAACAAGGGTGGCAAAAAACCCCCATCCTGTCACAGATTTAACTGGCATTGTTGGGATACTCCCAAGAAGCTGTCCAGAGACCAGTTTAAGAGAGTGGAGCTACCCAGAAATGCAGTAACTGCAGCACAGAGGACGTCCAGGTACAGAAGGAATTCCTTGAGATACTGTGCCAAGCAAAAGGCCTTGTCATCCACTATACAGCAGAGAGAGAAGAGATGAGCTGGGAAGAACGGCACAAGTTAGAGGTGGAGGAAACTGAGGGAGACAGTGACCAAAAGTGTTACCCAGCAGCAACCACTGAGGGACCTGCAGCGATTCTCAGGACCTAGCGCCTATTCAGAGCAGCCGCGACATTGGTAGATGTCACATGATGTTCTGACTTTCCTATGATGTGTGTCAGCGGCTTTTATACTACTGTACTCATGCTCCCCTCAGGGCCTTGCTGGGAACCAATTCAGTTGTGGACATAGTAGGTCTCTGGCAGTGTACACACGCTGTGGTGGATTATGCCACACAGTATCCTGAGGCTGTGGCTCTGTCCACCATCACTAAGGACACACTGCTAGGAATGTTTAGCAGAAGACGGTACCCTGGTGAGATTATAACCAATCAAAGGATGCAGCTCATGAGTGAACTGGTCCATTGTCTCTGGGTAAATTATGGAGTAATGCAATATTGTATCACCCAGACTAACAGACTGGGCAAGCAGTTCAATGGGACACTGAAGAAGATCCTATTAGTAAGTTTGGAGGGGGTAGATTGGCAGCACTACATTTCACACCTTCTGTTCAGCTATTGGGAGGTGCCACAAGTATATACCAGTTTCTCACCATTAAAATTACTGTGCGGCCACAGAGTCCAAGGACCCCTCGACCTGGAAGTTCTGGGAAGGGAAACAGGCCACCCAGGATGTTTCTGTAGAGGAGTAAGTGATAGGGCAAAGAGACCAGTTAGAGAATCTCTTGCGCAGACAGAAAGAGCTTCCTCTAGAGGTGTCTGAGGTAGGGCAGAAGGCCCTAGTTTTGATGAACGATTTCAAAACACCAGAGTGACACAAACTATGTGGTGGTGTTTTATAGTGATAATAGGCAGCAATGCACATGTTTATAACATGCTATGAGCATGTGTCAGTAGTCATGATAAGCAGCTTTCACACTACCTGAACTCCTCACAGATGTAAGTGGTATAGAGGAGGTGTACTGGGGCCAGGGAGCAGCTGGAGTAAGTGCTGCGGTCCTCCGATACGCAGTTCAGAAGGAAGCCAGGACACTCTTTCTTGGTGATGCACCGAGTGAAAACTGGTAAGGATAGGCCAAACGGGCAACTAGATTGCTGGGAGGTCCAGAAGGTGCTGGAGTTATACGTTATCCAGGCATCAAACAGTCCATGGACATCCTCCACTGTGTAGGTCACCACCAAGGACAAGACAACACGGTTTGGCATAGACCACCAGTTGAACGATGTAATTATGTCTGATCCCTATCCTTAATCATGATTACTGCTGCTCCGTCAGATGAGTTGGCAGGAGCAAAGTACATTGACATTTCTAGTAAGAACTGGGAAGACCATCTGAAAGCTGTAGGGCAGATGTTAGAGTAGATTCAAGGAGAAGGTCTAATGATCAGGGGAGACGAGTGCCAGATGTCAGAGGTGAAGTACCTGGGCCATCATGTGGCGGAAGGATGGACAAGACCAGAGCCAGAGAATGTAGAGGCAGTCTGTGTATGGCCCCAGTCTATGACCCAGAGACAGGTATTAGAGTTCTTGGGGACTGCAAGGCACTGCCGATAATTTGTCCCTAACTTTAGCACCATAGTCAAGTCCCTAAAAGTACTCATAAAAAAAAATTACTTTTTTGTTGTGCATTGGCATTCCCAGTCATTAAAACAGGCCCTGGCGAGTGCTGTAGTGCTGATGGTACTAAATTATAATAAAGGCCCTGTGGCCTATTTGACCAGAAAACTGCTGAATTGGGAGGTGAAAAACTTCCAAGCCTATTAAATGGGCTGCACTTCACCGTGGTGACTGATCATAAAGTAGCTTCAGCACAAACCGAGGAAGAATGACAGACTTATCACCTTGGATCCACTTCCAGAATCCTGCTAATGCTACCTAAAATCAATAACCAATTAGTTCATTCAACATTTACCTACCAGACACCACAAATCTGGAACACCACAGACTGTTAAATCTGCCTCCAGCCAAAGTAAAACATCTGTCATTGAATATTATAAGCATGCATGAAATTATAACCCATAAACGTAATTTTCTGTGTCCGGAAAAACTCTATAAAACATTTTATATGTACATAAATCATTGAGCATATATGATAGCTGTAGAGACAGACCAGTGTTCAACAATTTCATGAAGTCAATTAGTTGTTTTAAAGGCTCAAAATAACCATATAATACATAGAGAAAGATATTGTTATATTCTACAGAAGATGCTGGAAATATTAATAAGGTTATCTTTCATGGATGCTATCACCCATACTGAAATACTGAAACACCCTTTGCACTCTCCAATATATACACAGCACAGTACAGGCCCCCTCCCATATACACAGCACAGGTCCCTTCCTATTTACACAGCACAGTACCAGTTGCCTCCCATATACACAGCACAGTACAGGCCCCCTCCCATATATACAGCACAGCACATCACCCCCACCCTCCCAAATAGACAGCACCACAGTACCAGTCCCCTTCCATATTTACTGCACATTACTGTCCCCGTCCCATATACACAGTACAGTACCAGCACCCTCCCATATACACAGCACAGTACCAGCACCCTCCCATATACACAGCACAGTACCAGCACCCTCCCATATACACAGCACAGTACCAGTTGCTTCCCATATAAACAGCACAGTACAGGCCCCCTCCCATATACACAGCACAGGTCCCTTCCTATTTACACAGCACAGTACCAGTTGCCTCCCATATACACAGCACAGTGCAGGCCCCCTCCCATATATACAGCACAGCACATTACCCCCACCCTCCCATATAGACAGCACCACAGTACCAGTCCCCTTCCATATATACTGCACATTACTGTCCCCGTCCCATATACACAGTACAGTACATTCCATATACACAGCACAGTACAGGCCCCCTTCTATATACACAGCACAGTAAAGGCCCCCCTTCCATATACCCAGTACCAGCCCCCACCCAGCCCCCACAGTACCAGCCTCCACCCATATAGACAGCACAGTACCAGCCCCCTCCCATATACACAGCTCTGACCCCCTCCCATATACCGGCCCCGTCCCATATACACAGCACAGTAAAGGCCCCCCTTCCATATACACAGCACAGTACCAGCACCCTTCCATATACACAGCACAGTACCAGCACCCTCCCATATACACAGCACAGTACCAGCACCCTCCCATATACACAGCACAGTACCAGCACCCTCCCATATGCAGCACAGTACCAGCACCCTCCCATATACACAGCACAGTACCAGCACCCTCCCATATACACAGCACAGTACCAGCACCCTCCCATATACACAGCACAGTACCAGCACCATCCCATATACACAGCACAGTACCAGCACCATCCCATATACACAGCACACTACCAGCACCCTCCCATATACACAGCACAGTACCAGCACCCTCCCATATGCAGCACAGTACCAGCACCCTCCCATATGCAGCACAGTACCAGCACCCACCCATATACACAGCACAGTACCAGCACCCTCCCATATACACAGCACAGTACCAGCACCCTCCCATATGCAGCACAGTACCAGCACCCTCCCATATACACAGCACAGTACCAGCACCCTCCCATATACACAGCACAGTACCAGCACCCTCCCATATGCAGCACAGTACCAGCACCCTCCCATATACACAGCACAGTACCAGCACCCTCCCATATACACAGCACAGTACCAGCACCCTCCCATATACACAGCACAGTACCAGCACCCTCCCATATACACAGCACAGTACCAGCACCCACCCATATACACAGCACAGTACTAGCACCCTCCCATATACACAGCTCTGGCCCCCTCCCATATACACAGCTCTGGCCCCCTCCCATATACCGGCCCCGTCCCATATACACAGCACAGTACCAGCACCCTTCCATATACACAGCACAGTACCAGCACCCTCCCATATACACAGCACAGTACCAGCACCCTTCCATATACACAGCACAGTACCAGCACCCTCCCATATACACAGCACAGTACCAGCACCCACCCATATACACAGCACAGTACTAGCACCCTCCCATATACACAGCTCTGGTCCCCTCCCATATACCGGCCCCGTCCCATATACACAGCACAGTACCAGCGCCCTTCCATATACACAGCACAGTACCAGCACCCTCCCATATACACAGCACAGTACCAGCACCCTTCCATATACACAGCACAGTACCAGCACCCCCCCATATACACAGCACAGTACCAGCACCCTTCCATATACACAGCACAGTACCAGCACCCCCCCATATACACAGCACAGTACCAGCACCCTTCCATATACACAGCACAGTACCAGCACCCTCCCATATGCAGTACCAGCACCCCCCCCCCCCCCCCCATATACACAGCACAGTACCAGCACCATCCCATATACACAGCACAGTAAAGGCCCTCCTTCCATATACACAGCACAGTACCAGCACCCTCCCATATGCAGCACTGGCTCAATCAGCATTTCCTTCATTACTTTCCCATAGTGATATAAATCCAGAACGCTGGGGGTTAAATGATCAGAGCGGAGCATGAGAAACGTTACATAACAAGCGCACTGATTTTCTTTACTCTGCAGAGCCTTACTGAAACTCAGATCTGCAGATGATTGCTTCCTTCTAAGAGGAACATCTGCAATAAATGTGGTGTTTGGGTACATCCAGGACATACTTTGCTGTATATAGAGCAATCTGCACAATGTGCTGTACAGAAAGCTGCAGAGCAGGTCTCCCACATGTGTACAGCGCTCTGCGGCTCATCACCTCTCTCTCACTGTCAGTGACATTGACAGCTGTGTGTGACCTTGGAGAAAGCCCAGTGCAGAAATCCTGCAATTCCTGGGACATGCATATAAAACGCCCCCCCCTGAGCTGTAACTCACCCCATCCCAACACTCCGGCATCTCTGACAGATGTGCAGGCAGATAGCGCACGTAGAGGAAGGAGGACAGACTGAGGCAGCTTAGCTGTGCAGAGTACCAAGCTTTATAAAGCCATCCCTCCTCCCCATTACCCCCTCCCTCCTTTTACTGCAGAGACAGCCGCTGGGCGATTGGGTGAGATGCTGGAGCCCCCCCACCCACCTACATATTTATCTGATCTACACAGTCTGAACTCCTGCTCAGCAATATACTTCCATTGGCTGAGCTGTACTCTCACACGCCCCTCCACAGTGATTACCCCCTAATCTGACACCCTGAGATCATCAGTAAATGTCTACACCCCAATACCTGATATACTGGCACAGCAATGACACCCTGAGATACCATCGTATCACACAAATATCCTCACCCCAATACTCTGATACAAAGAAACAGTGATCACACCCTAATCTGACACCCTCAGATACCTATCCATCATATAACAACAAAATCAACACCCCAATGACCTGATACACAGGAACAGCGATTACTCTCTGCCCTATACCGACACCCTGAAACACCATCATATCACATTATATATATATATATATATATCTATATGTACACCTCAGTACCCCAGATACGGTGTCACAGCGATTACACTCTGCCCTATACCGACACCCTGAAACACCATCATATCACATTATATTATATATATCTATATGTACACCTCAGTACCCCAGATACGGTGTCACAGCGATTACACTCTGCCCTATACCGACACCCTGAAACACCATCATATCACATTATATTATATATATCTATATGTACACCTCAGTACCCCAGATACGGTGTCACAGCGATTACACTCTGCCCTATACTGACACCCTGAAACACCATCATATCACATTATATTATATATATATCTATATGTACACCTCAGTACCCCAGATACGGTGTCACAGCGATTACACTCTGCCCTATACAGACACCCTGAAATACCATCATATCAACGCAACAAATATTGAAAACATAAATTTTGGTTGTGACACTTGTACGAGTGCTGGAAGGAATCCTCCCCACAACACGACATAATGACAACGCAACAAATCTTATTTTCTAAATAGCAATTTTGGTCTATTTACCAAATAATTTGCTAATATATAAAAACTGCTACACATTACAACGTGCAACGCCGGGTGACTCTCCTAGTATGTGTGTGTGTGTGTATATATATATATATATATATATATACTGATAATTACAGACTTCATAAATACAACTGTACCATTAATTACTGACGTTATCAATACAATACTCCCAGTTATTACGGTCGTCACTCACCAGACCCGATGATTATTATTATTACCTTTTATGTATAAGGCTGATAATTACTGACCTGATCAATAAGCCACTCCCAATTATTACTGACATCATCGATACACCACTAATAATTACTGAACTCATCAATACATCACTAATGATAAGTGCTTACCTCAGCAATACACCACTATAGATAATTACTCTCCTCACAAACAGATCACACCTAATAATTTGTGACCTCATCAATACACCAACCTGATAATTACTGACGTCATCAATATACCCTTAACATTAATTACTGATCTCATCAATACGCCACATCCTAAAATTATTTATCTCATTTCTCCTTTCCTGATAATTACTAACCTCATCAATACACTGCTATCTACAACATTGGTCAACACTCATATTATTGCCAATCACAAGAGCGTGATTTTGGGGGAACTTTGTGGTGCTGATTCCAGATAGGACAACAGTTTTGCTAGATTGGGTCTCATATTTTAGATAATTGGTACCACATTGAGAAACATAAAACATAATAATACAACAAAATGAAATCGCATTGAGATTGTCTGAAATCATACAAAAGTAAACACATGAAATACATAATGTCATTTTATTCTGTATAACAGATAAACATAGCAGGCCGATTCAGATAATTACAATTAATGCAGTAAACCGCTGTTTGTATGATTTACTTTTATGTGGGTTATCAGGACACTCACGTTGGAGGCTCCAGTAATATTCAGCCATCATGTGTCTGTCCCATCTGCCCTGATACCTTTCCTCCATCACCTTTATATCCTGATAAAACCTCTCTCCTCGTTCTCACTAAAATCACCAAGATTACCCAGAAATCTGTGTAAGTGGCTATGGAGATAAAGTACCTTTATACTGATATCAGTAGCCACAGTTTTAAGTTTGTGACCATGTTTTGCACCAGTCAGCTCTGTGGTTACCCAAGAAGTTCTTGACAACTGAGACATAACTGCACCAGCAGAAGCTTCAACTCCATTCATACATTTTGTGACATTAGATTCCTTGATAAAGATTAGATTTGAGAACCATCAAAGATTCCAGCTTTTAGTTTTTCCATACGTAGTTCTGGGACCGATCTACAGATGTATTTGAAGTAATCGCCATCTTTGTCGCTGCACCCACAGTCACGTGACCTCTAGAAGGACAGGACACTTTGTGAGAACCACGCTGTGCGAGCTTTGGATTGCGATCCATCGCCCCTTTCTGCGGATTGAACGGTCCTCATCTCGCTGCTTTACAGTTTATAGTAATTTGTGTTCATATGCGTTTGTTAGCATCGGTTATTATATTCCATGCGTATTTATGATACTTGTTATACGTTAGATTTATTCTTAAATGTCGCCAAGTGGAGCGGTTACTCAGGGACAATACAGAACAAAATGTCTGGGCTAAACAATGAGTATATACAAATTCCTTATCATCAAACTTGTCATCTGGCCACCAAGGATATCACATAATAGTACACTGGGCCAGACTTCTAGGCACCCTCTCCACAGGGAACAAACGTCCCCAGGCACCAGGGGAGGACACTGCGGGTTTAGCACTATCACTTTCCCACCTAGTATAAGCTGGCTACCGCCCATCACCGTGGGAATAATAAAGGGTATATAACCTGCGCCTTCAGACTGTATGTGGTGTGGATTAGTGACTCAGAACTGTGTACCCTGTAAAGAATTCATCTCCCTGGTGACTGTATATCTACCCGCCTGTATTGCCATCTACTGAATAAATTGCGATTTGGTTCCAACCATCTACCTAGGTGATTTTCTATAGAACCCACAAGGGCCTACGGTCCTCACACTTTTTCCAATGATCTTGTTTTGGCCTTTTATCCCACAAGCCAATGAAACAAGGGTACTTTGTATATCCACTTTGCTGCCCAAGCAAGAAGTTTACCATCTTTAGATCAACACAAATAGACAACTGGTGTTCGTGATAGAGGAGCTTCTGATCATGGAGTGAATTCACGTCTCACCTTCTAGAATATTTCTGGTAGATTCCCATATGCACGTGATATGGATAATTTCCTTATTAATTGAGGGTATCCATTATCTCAAGAACTAGAGCCAATTCGAAAAAAATACTTTGTTTCTTTTCTTTTTTTACATATAAATTGTTAATGGCACCGATACAATGCTGAAATTCATGCTGTGAAGCTA
This sequence comes from Mixophyes australis, assembly GCA_036250195.1. Classification (NCBI taxonomy): domain Eukaryota; kingdom Metazoa; phylum Chordata; class Amphibia; order Anura; family Limnodynastidae; genus Mixophyes; species Mixophyes australis. The sequence continues at coordinate 1,118,267 of JAVHZZ010000010.1, forward strand.
CAGGATTTCCAATCTTAGTTTGCAAAGACACCTGTGAACAGCCCCACTATACTCCCACTTGAGATTCAAAACCTAATTTTATATGAACAGGGAACTCGTACCCTGCACAATAGACTTTCATATTTCCTAATAAATATGAGTGTTACAGAACTAATATGCAGCACGGTGGCTCAGTGGTTAGCACTTCTGCCTCACAGCACTGGGGTCATGAGTTCGAATCCCGACCATGGCCTTATATGTGTGGAGTTTGTATGTTCTCCCCGTATTTGCATGGGTTTCCTCCGGGTGCTCCGGTTTCCTCCCACAATCCAAAAACATACTAGTAGGTGAATTGGTCGCTCTCATAAAATTGACCCTAGTCTCTCTCTATGTCTGTTAGGGAATTTAGACTGTAAGCTCCAATGGGGCAGGGACTGATGTGGGTGCGGAATTACTGGTGCTATATAAATAAATAAATGATGATGATGATGATGATGATATGCGAGTAGAAAATCCTGGACATCAGAATGAGGAATAAGTCTCCCTCAAGTTGTAAAATGAAGGTGTGGCCATACTGAGGAAGCTGACATTTGCCATTTTAAATCCATTTTCTTCAGCTTATTTTCAGGCTGCTAAGAGACTCACAGCTTGTCCATGAAGTTGTCCAAGGCTGGAATACCATCTTTTCTTTTACTGGTCTCTGCTACAACCTGGCAGGGCCTTGAGTTGGTGTCAAAGGGATCTCCAGTTAGAATCTGCCAGTTGTCAAACACACACTGAGGGAAAGCTTGGCCACCAGCGTTTTATTGCAAATCATCAGTGAAACCAAATGATTCACTAACAAGCCAGCAAGCGTTAACAACAAACATTGATGTGCCAGCAACTTGTGACTCCTCAAACACATGTCCATGTTTTCTGTTCAGAACTCCATAGATTCTTCCCACAACTTGCTCAGGGCACTGGATCTCTACAACATAGATTGGTTCTATCAGGTGGGGTTGTACAGTTAGTACACAAGCATAAAGGCAGCGACGGGCAGTGGGGATGATGAACTGCGCTCATGTTCTCTTCACAAAGTGCACCCTCCTTGGTGGCCCACTGGAAACCTGCCACTACACTGTCCTTTACTTCATTCAAGTACTGGACTCCCTTGGTGACATCAGTGAGAATGTTTGGTCCAGTTCTATCAGGGCCAAAGCACCAGATTTTCCTGGCTTCTGTAACACTCCATTCATATTTCTCAGTCAGGTAACGAGCCCGAGCCTTGAGCTCTTGACGTGATGACACTTCTCTTTTATCAATATCCTCATATAGGCCATCAGGGGAAGGGCGAGACTTCTTGTACAAACGGTTGTGCTTGTTGGAAGACTTAGTTGGTTTGATTCCTCTCTCACTGTCTCACGGTAAGACAGGACAGGATCAGATTTCTTTGTTGGAATGCATGATCCTCTTTCAGACAAATTTCCAAGTGTAGTTCTCCAGCTCCAGCAATGATGTGTTCTCTAGACTCTTCAATGATGCCCTGCATCATTGGGTCGGATTTAGCTAGACGTTTCAGACCTTCCACCAATTTAGGCAGGTCAGCAGGATTCTTTGCTTCTACAGCAACACCGACAACAGGGCTCACACTGAACTTCATAACACGTATGTTGTGTGCATGTTTGAAAGAGGAGATTGTTCCAGTCTTCACCAAAAACTGGTCCACTCCTACAAGACCAACAATGTTGGCACAGGGTACTTTCTCAATGGGCTCCAAATAACGTCCCATCATCAGAAAAGTCTTCTGAATGGGCTTCAGGTAAAGGTCCTCCTTCTTTCCTGATGTATAGTTTGGTCCCATAATTCTAACTTTAAGGCCAGTAGACACAACACTAGAGAACACACGCCCAAAGCCATAGAATCGACTCTTATCAGTTGTGGGCACCAGTTTAGAGATGTACATCATCAGGATCACAGTTCTTAACACCCATGGCAGCTTCATCATCAGGAGGCCCCTCATACAAGAGCTCGCAGTGGTAATTCTGAGCAGTCACAGGTAAAGACAAGTGTATGGTTAACATTTGCAGAAGTGCATCACCGCTGGCACCCAGCATCTCATGACAACACTTAATTGTTTGCTCTCCTTATCTTTGTCCGCACTGTCCAGCTTGATGCCCAGTTTTTCAATCAATTTAACAGTCTTTCCTTCTTGAAGTCCATGATGGCATCAAAAACTTTGAATGTGTGGTCCAGAATGAGTTGATAGAAGGTTCTTGGTAGTTTCTTGCCTTCAGCATTTGTTGCAGACTTGGTGAACTTTCCATTAGATGGGTCAAAATATCTGTGACCCCACAGTTTATTTGCCTGCTCTGCTGGTGCTAACTGACCTTCTCCCTTTGCAGCAAACTTTGCCATATACATCTCTGCAAACTGTTTTAGGGTGAATGCCCAGCCATGCAGTCCAGAACCAAAGCCAACAGTTCCAAAAACTGGGTCAATCATGATGTTTCCCATGGGGCCTGTCTCTCCTTCACAATATGTGGAGATAACATTTATATTCTCCACAATGCGCTGGAAGGTCTGAAACAACTCTTCTGGTTCTAGCTGCAACTCCAAGCACGGTTCATCTTGTTCATCATCAACACAGGGCAAATATGCTCAGCAATAGCCTGACGAAGCAGTCTCAGTTTGTACACATACCCCAAGACACATAATCCACAACAACCAGGGCTCCATCAGTTACACAAAGAGCAGCTGTAACCCCAGGGGAGAAGTGAACATGGCCAGGTGAGTCAATCAGATTGATGAGAAAACCAGAGCCATCTTTGCTTTACTTGCTGAAAGCCAAACCATTCTCAGAAAGTTCATTAAACGGAGAGATGGCAGTAGATAAGATGATGATGATGCAGCGCTCCTGCTCATCCTTCCGAGTGTCAGTAAACCGCGTCTCACCTGCACGGGCAGAGGCAATACTGCCAACCTTGCACATCAGCGAATCTGTCAAAATGGAATTTCCGTGATCCACATGGGCTATGACCGTCATGTTACAGATGTTTGCCTTTTTGTCCATAATGGCATGTATCTGGTTTACTGTGAAGTGGATTCTTTTTACGGGATGAAGACTTCCTGCTTCACAGCCAACAAACAGGCGGAAGAGGTACTTTCATTTGTTTAATTCAGCAACCACAAAATACCCTAGATTGTTTCAAATATCCTTAGCAACTAAAATGTTTTTCTTGTTGTTGTTGGGCTTTCTAATTAGAGACCTCATCAATACATCACTTCTCATAATTAGTGAGTTCATGAAAACATATCAATATCGATAATTACTGACCTCATTAATAGACCACTATAGATTATCACTGACTGCAGCAAGAGCATGGTGCGGGGGCATATTGAAAAGAGAGGTTAAGCCCACCTCACATTGCCTCTTGTCCAATAATGAATTGTATGACATTGAATGTATGCAAATTTAACGTGTGGTGCTTGTATATTCTTAAATGTTGCCAGGAAGGTTCTGTGAGTACCACTAGATTCTGCCAAATGTTCCCTGGAAGATCTATTTTTAACTGGGCTTCTTAAGGCAGCTAGTCACCCAGAGACATCCTGAGAAGCTGGGCCAACCTTTGGCTAAAAACTTTGTGGGACTTCCTGCTCTATAAGTCGGCCATGTTGAGCCAGAAGTGCCAATCAGCTAAAGAAACACTTTCAGCTAAAAAGACATGCAGGTTATAACTGAGGGATGGACCAGAGACATAATGGAGTTATTCTTTGTTGTCTGTCACATGGGTGGCCATTGTTCTCCAGTGGATCTAACAAACCGTGGAGCCAGTTTCTGCAGGGTGCCTGTTGCCATCTGAAGACTTGTGGGAAGCATTGTGGCAGCCCTCCGTTATGCTGGTACTCAATCCAGCATGGTGGTATTATACGGGACCAGCCCCACAGAGGTCACACCACAGTGGTAACCAGACCAGGTTTAACAGAGGGAGTCCAGCCGTCCAGTCGCTGTTCAACATCCTACTTTGAACAGGTTGGCTAGGGCTTACAGAACCTGTTGGACTAGTCTGGGAATATACAGAGGTTCAGAATTGCTAAGCCTCCATGGACTTTGGCCATTTTGTGGACCTGTAAAAGCAGGAAGACATTGGGCTGGCAAAGAAGTGAACAGTCGTGGCTTGCCGGCCAGGACAGCGCACCAGAGGAACGGTGATTATACCTGCTTCAGGGTAGAATAGGCTAGTAGGCTCTCAATAAACTCCCTGACTGTTATTAATTTAGCCTTTTCCTATGTGATTTGTAAATATAGATATCTATTTTTGATACAAAATAAAGATAGATTTGTATCTTTCTAGTTGTCTACTGATAGATACTGAGCTCATCTATACACCACTACTAATAAGGTGCTGAGCTCATCAATACACCACTACTGATAGGTACTGACCTCATCAATACACCACTACTGATAGGTACACTGAGCTCATCAATACACCACTACTGATAGGTACTGAGCTCATCAATACACCACTACTGATAGGTACTGACCTCATCAATACACCACTACTGATAGGTACACTGAGCTCATCAATACACCACTACTGATAGGTACTGAGCTCATCAATACACCACTACTGATAGGTACTGACCTCATCAATACACCACTACTGATAGGTACACTGAGCTCATCAATACACCACTACTGATATGTACTGAGCTCATCAATATACCACTACTGATATGTACTGAGCTCATCTATACACCACTACTGATAGGTACTGAGCTCATCAATATACCACTACTGATAGGTACTGAGCTCATCAATATACCACTACTGATATGTACTGAGCTCATCAATACACCACTACTGATAGGTGCTGAGCTCATCTATACACCACTACTGATAGGTACTGAGCTCATCAATATACCACTACTGATATGTACTGAGCTCATCTATACACCACTACTGATAGGTACTGAGCTCATCAATATACCACTACTGATATGTACTGAGCTCATCAATACACCACTACTGATATGTACTGAGCTCATCAATACACCACTACTGATAGGTACTGAGCTCATCAATACACCACTACTGATAGGTAATGACCTCATCAATACAACACTACTGATAGGTACTGAGCTCATCAATACACCACTACCGATAGGTACTGCGCTCATTAATACACTACTACTGATAGGTACTGAGCTCATCAATACACCACTACTGATAGGTACTGAGCTCATCTATACACCACTACTAATAAGGTGCTGAGCTCATCAATACACCACTACTGATAGGTACTGAGCTCATCAATACACCACTACTGATAGGTGCTGAGCTCATCTATACACCACTACTAATAAGGTGCTGAGCTCATCAATACACCACTACTGATAGGTACACTGAGCTCATCAATACACCACTACTGATATGTACTGAGCTCATCAATATACCACTACTGATATGTACTGAGCTCATCTATACACCACTACTGATAGGTACTGAGCTCATCAATATACCACTACTGATAGGTACTGAGCTCATCAATATACCACTACTGATATGTACTGAGCTCATCTATACACCACTACTGATATGTACTGAGCTCATCTATACACCACTACTGATAGGTACTGAGCTCATCAATATACCACTACTGATATGTACTGAGCTCATCTATACACCACTACTGATAGGTACTGAGCTCATCAATATACCACTACTGATAGGTACTGAGCTCATCAATATACCACTACTGATAGGTACTGAGCTCATCAATACACCACTACTGATATGTACTGAGCTCATCAATACACCACTACTGATAGGTGCTGAGCTCATCTATACACCACTACTGATAGGTACTGAGCTCATCAATATACCACTACTGATATGTACTGAGCTCATCTATACACCACTACTGATAGGTACTGAGCTCATCAATATACCACTACTGATATGTACTGAGCTCATCAATACACCACTACTGATATGTACTGAGCTCATCAATACACCACTACTGATAGGTACTGAGCTCATCAATACACCACTACTGATAGGTAATGACCTCATCAATACAACACTACTGATAGGTACTGAGCTCATCAATACACCACTACCGATAGGTACTGCGCTCATTAATACACTACTACTGATAGGTACTGAGCTCATCAATACACCACTACTGATAGGTACTGAGCTCATCTATACACCACTACTAATAAGGTGCTGAGCTCATCAATACACCACTACTGATAGGTACTGAGCTCATCAATACACCACTACTGATAGGTGCTGAGCTCATCTATACACCACTACTAATAAGGTGCTGAGCTCATCAATACACCACTACTGATAGGTGCTGAGCTCATCTATACACCACTACTGATAAGGTGCTGAGCTCATCAATACACCACTACTGATAAGGTGCTGAGCTCATCTATACACCACTACTGATAGGTACTGAGCTCATCTATACACCACTACTGATAGGTACTGAGCTCATCAATATACCACTACTGATATGTACTGAGCTCATCAATACACCACTACTGATATGTACTGAGCTCATCAATACACCACTACTGATATGTACTGAGCTCATCAATACACCACTACTGATAGGTACTGAGCTCATCAATACACCACTACTGATATGTACTGAGCTCATCTATACACCACTACTGATATGTACTGAGCTCATCAATACACCACTACTGATATGTACTGAGCTCATCAATACACCACTACTGATAGGTACTGAGCTCATCAATACACCACTACTGATAGGTAATGACCTCATCAATACAACACTACTGATAGGTACTGAGCTCATCAATACACCACTACCGATAGGTACTGCGCTCATTAATACACTACTACTGATAGGTACTGAGCTCATCAATACACCACTACTGATAGGTACTGAGCTCATCTATACACCACTACTAATAAGGTGCTGAGCTCATCAATACACCACTACTGATAGGTACTGAGCTCATCTATACACCACTACTAATAAGGTGCTGAGCTCATCAATGCACCACTACTGATAGGTACTGAGCTCATCAATACACCACTACTGATAGGTGCTGAGCTCATCTATACACCACTACTAATAAGGTGCTGAGCTCATCAATACACCACTACTGATAGGTACTGAGCTCATCTATACACCACTACTGATAGGTACTGAGCTCATCTATACACCACTACTAATAAGGTGCTGAGCTCATCAATACACCACTACTGATAGGTACTGAGCTCATCAATACACCACTACTGATAGGTGCTGAGCTCATCTATACACCACTACTAATAAGGTGCTGAGCTCATCAATACACCACTACTGATAGGTACTGAGCTCATCTATACACCACTACTGATAGGTACTGAGCTCATCTATACACTACTACTAATAGGTGCTGAGCTCATCTATACACCACTACTGATAGGTGCTGAGCTCATCAATACACCACTACTGATATGTACTGAGCTCATCTATACACCACTACTAATAAGGTGCTGAGCTCATCAATACACCACTACTGATAGGTACTGAGCTCATCAATACACCACTACTGATAGGTACTGACCTCATCAATACACCACTACTAATAAGGTGCTGAGCTCATCAATACACCACTACTGATAGGTACTGAGCTCATCAATACACCACTACTGATAGGTGCTGAGCTCATCTATACACCACTACTAATAAGGTGCTGAGCTCATCAATACACCACTACTGATAGGTACTGAGCTCATCAATACACCACTACTGATAGGTACTGAGCTCATCAATACACCACTACTGATAGGTACTGAGCTCATCTATACACCACTACTGATAGGTACTGAGCTCATCAATACACCACTACTGATATGTACTGAGCTCATCAATACACCACTACTGATAGGTACTGAGCTCATCAATACACCACTACTGATAGGTACTGAGCTCATCTATACACCACTACTAATAAGGTGCTGAGCTCATCAATACACCACTACTGATAGGTACTGAGCTCATCAATACACCACTACTAATAGGTACTGAGCTCATCAATACACCACTACTAATAAGGTGCTGACCTCATCAATACACCACTACTGATATGTACTGAGCTCATCAATACACCACTACTGATAGGTACTGAGCTCATCAATACACCACTACTGATATGTACTGAGCTCATCAATACACCACTACTGATATGTACTGAGCTCATCAATACACCACTACTGATAGGTACTGAGCTCATCAATACACCACTACTGATAGGTACTGAGCTCATCTATACACCACTACTGATAGGTACTGCGCTCATTAATACACTACTACTGATAGGTACTGAGCTCATCAATACACCACTACTGATAGGTACTGAGCTCATCAATACACCACTACTGATATGTACTGAGCTCATCAATACACCACTACTGATATGTACTGAGCTCATCAATACACCACTACTGATAGGTACTGAGCTCATCAATACACCACTACCGATAGGTACTGAGCTCATCAATACACCACTACTGATAGGTACTGAGCTCATCAATACACCACTACTGATAGGTACTGAGCTCATCTATACACCACTACTAATAAGGTGCTGAGCTCATCAATACACCACTACTGATAGGTACTGACCTCATCAATACACCACTACTGATAGGTACTGAGCTCATCAATACACCACTACTGATAGGTACTGAGCTCATCAATACACCACTACTGATAGGTAATGACCTCATCAATACAACACTACTGATAGGTACTGAGCTCATCAATACACCACTACCGATAGGTACTGCGCTCATTAATACACTACTACTGATAGGTACTGAGCTCATCAATACACCACTACTGATAGGTGCTGAGCTCATCTATACACCACTACTAATAAGGTGCTGAGCTCATCAATACACCACTACTGATAGGTACTGAGCTCATCAATACACCACTACTGATAGGTACTGAGCTCATCAATACACCACTACTGATAGGTGCTGAGCTTATCTATACACCACTACTAATAAGGTGCTGAGCTCATCAATACACCACTACTGATAGGTACTGAGCTCATCAATACACCACTACTGATAGGTACTGAGCTCATCAATACACCACTACTGATAGGTGCTGAGCTCATCTATACACCACTACTGATATGTACTGAGCTCATCAATACACCACTACTGATATGTACTGAGCTCATCAATACACCACTACTGATAGGTACTGAGCTCATCAATACACCACTACTGATAGGTACTGAGCTCATCAATATACCACTACTGATATGTACTGAGCTCATCAATACACCACTACTGATATGTACTGAGCTCATCAATACACCACTACTGATAGGTACTGAGCTCATCAATACACCACTACTGATAGGTAATGACCTCATCAATACAACACTACTGATAGGTACTGAGCTCATCAATACACCACTACCGATAGGTACTGCGCTCATTAATACACTACTACTGATAGGTACTGAGCTCATCAATACACCACTACTGATAGGTACTGAGCTCATCTATACACCACTACTAATAAGGTGCTGAGCTCATCAATACACCACTACTGATAGGTACTGACCTCATCAATACACCACTACTGATAGGTACTGAGCTCATCAATACACCACTACTGATAGGTACTGAGCTCATCAATACACCACTACTGATAGGTAATGACCTCATCAATACAACACTACTGATAGGTACTGAGCTCATCAATACACCACTACCGATAGGTACTGCGCTCATTAATACACTACTACTGATAGGTACTGAGCTCATCAATACACCACTACTGATAGGTGCTGAGCTCATCTATACACCACTACTAATAAGGTGCTGAGCTCATCAATACACCACTACTGATAGGTACTGAGCTCATCAATACACCACTACTGATAGGTACTGAGCTCATCTATACACCACTACTAATAAGGTGCTGAGCTCATCAATACACCACTACTGATAGGTACTGAGCTCATCAATACACCACTACTGATAGGTGCTGAGCTCATCTATACACCACTACTAATAAGGTGCTGAGCTCATCAATACACCACTACTGATAGGTACTGAGCTCATCAATACACCACTACTGATATGTACTGAGCTCATCTATACACCACTACTGATATGTACTGAGCTCATCAATACACCACTACTGATAGGTACTGAGCTCATCAATACACCACTACTGATAGGTACTGAGCTCATCAATACACCACTACTGATAGGTGCTGAGCTCATCTATACACCACTACTGATAGGTACTGAGCTCATCAATACACCACTACTGATATGTACTGAGCTCATCAATACACCACTACTGATAGGTACTGAGCTCATCAATACACCACTACTGATAGGTACTGAGCTCATCTATACACCACTACTGATAGGTACTGAGCTCATCAATACACCACTACTGATATGTACTGAGCTCATCAATACACCACTACTGATAGGTACTGAGCTCATCAATACACCACTACTGATAGGTACTGAGCTCATCTATACACCACTACTAATAAGGTGCTGAGCTCATCAATACACCACTACTGATAGGTACTGAGCTCATCAATACACCACTACTAATAGGTACTGAGCTCATCAATACACCACTACTAATAAGGTGCTGACCTCATCAATACACCACTACTGATATGTACTGAGCTCATCAATACACCACTACTGATAGGTACTGAGCTCATCAATACACCACTACTGATATGTACTGAGCTCATCAATACACCACTACTGATATGTACTGAGCTCATCAATACACCACTACTGATAGGTACTGAGCTCATCAATACACCACTACTGATAGGTACTGAGCTCATCAATACACCACTACTGATAGGTACTGAGCTCATCTATACACCACTACTGATAGGTACTGCGCTCATTAATACACTACTACTGATAGGTACTGAGCTCATCAATACACCACTACTGATAGGTACTGAGCTCATCTATACACCACTACTGATAGGTACTGAGCTCATCTATACACCACTACTGATATGTACTGAGCTCATCAATACACCACTACTGATAGGTACTGAGCTCATCTATACACCACTACTGATAGGTACTGAGCTCATCTATACACCACTACTGATAGGTACTGAGCTCATCTATACACCACTACTGATAGGTACTGAGCTCATCAATACACCACTACTGATAAGGTGCTGAGCTCATCAATACACCACTACTGATAGGTACTGAGCTCATCAATACACCACTACTGATAGGTGCTGAGCTCATCTATACACCACTACTGATAGGTACACTGAGCTCATCAATACACCACTACTGATATGTACTGAGCTCATCAATATACCACTACTGATAGGTACTGAGCTCATCTATACACCACTACTAATAGGTACTGAGCTCATCTATACACCACTACTGATAGGTACTGAGCTCATCAATACACCACTACTGATAGGTACTGAGCTCATCAATACACCACTACTGATAGGTACTGAGCTCATCTATACACCACTACTGATAGGTACTGAGCTCATCAATACACCACTACTGATAGGTACTGACCTCATCAATACACCACTACTGATAGGTACACTGAGCTCATCAATACACCACTACTGATAGGTACACTGAGCTCATCAATACACCACTACTGATAGGTAATGACCTCATCAATACAACACTACTGATGATAGGTACTGAGCTCATCAATACACCACTACTGATAGGTACTGCGCTCATCAATACACTAGTACTGATAGGTACTGAGCTCATCAATACACCACTACTGATAGGTACTGAGCTCATCAATACACCACTACCGATAGGTACTGCGCTCATTAATACACTACTACTGATAGGTACTGAGCTCATCAATACACCACTACTGATAGGTACTGAGCTCATCAATACACCACTACTGATAGGTACTGAGCTCATCTATACACCACTACTGATAGGTACTGAGCTCATCAATACACCACTACTGATAGGTACTGAGCTCATCAATACACCACTACTGATAGGTACTGAGCTCATCAATACACCACTACTGATAGGTACTGACCTCATTAATACACCACTACTGATAGGTACACTGAGCACATCAATACACCACTACTGATAGGTAATGACCTCATCAATACAACACTACTGATGATAGGTACTGAGCTCATCAATACACCACTACTGATAGGTACTGCGCTCATCAATACACTAGTACTGATAGGTACTGAGCTCATCAATACACCACTACTGATAGGTACTGAGCTCATCAATACACCACTACCGATAGGTACTGCGCTCATTAATACACTACTACTGATAGGTACTGAGCTCATCAATACACCACTACTGATAGGTACTGAGCTCATCAATACACCACTACTGATAGGTAATGACCTCATCAATACAACACTACTGATAGGTACTGAGCTCATCAATACACCACTACCGATAGGTACTGCGCTCATCAATACAGGGATATCCTATAGCAAGGTTAAACAAGCGATGAATTTCTTCCCCTGGTCTCAGAAATAACGATTTCCTATCTCACAATATACACAATATCAAAAATAAGTGCATGTGCAATTACATAAATAAGTGCCCTGCGCTATTTGTTTTAAATAATTATTTACCAAAAGTTATTTAATAGTGATCCAGTCACAAGGTCCTTTTCACATAGCTCTTTGTTCGGACTGTAGGACCCAGGATGGAGAGGTTACCCAAATACAAAATGTCAGCAGTAGAGATGGCAGATCTCTGGTGTGAGAAGACCAAGAGATATCACCAGGTGACAGTGACTGCTGTACAGGGCTCTTGTAGACACAATAGGTGGTTGTATTATATTAATTATCTTATAGTAAAGTCTATAGTCTAGGTAGTGTGATCCAGGATAACTGAGTGTATAGAGGAAGAGATATCACTGGGTGACAGTGACTGCTGTACAGGGCTCTTGTAGAGACACAATAGGTGGTTGTATTATATTAATTATCTGATAGTAAAGTCTATAGTCTAGGTAGTGTGATCCAGGATAACTGAGTGTATAGAGGAAGAGATATCACCAGGTGACAGTGACTGATGTACAGGACTCTTGTAGAGACACAATAGGTGACTGTATGACACAATAGGTGACTGTATTATACTAATTATCTGATAGTAATGTCTATAGTCTAGATAGTGTGATCCAGGATAACTGAGTGTATAGAGGAAGAGATATCACTGGGTGACAGTGACTGCTGTACAGGGCTCTTGTAGAGACACAATAGGTGGTTGTATTATATTAATTATCTTATAGTAAAGTCTATAGTCTAGGTAGTGTGATCCAGGATAACTGAGTGTTTAGAGGAAGAGATATCACTGGGTGACAGTGACTGCTGTACAGGGCTCTTGTAGAGACACAGTAGGTGGTTGTATTATACTAATTATCTGATAGTAATGTCTATAGTCTAGGTAGTGTGATCCAGGATACCTGAGTGTATAGAGGAAGAGATATCACTGGGTGACAGTGACTGCTGTACAGGGCTCTTGTAGAGACACAATAGGTGGTTGTATTATATTAATTATCTTATAGTAAAGTCTATAGTCTAGGTAGTGTGATCCAGGATAACTGAGTGTTTAGAGGAAGAGATATCACCAGGTGACAGTGACTGCTGTACAGGGCTCTTGTAGAGACACAGTAGGTGGTTGTATTATACTAATTATCTGATAGTAATGTCTATAGTCTAGGTAGTGTGATCCAGGATACCTGAGTGTATAGAGCAAGAGATATCACTGGGTGACAGTGACTGCTGTACAGGGCTCTTGTAGAGACACAATAGGTGGTTGTATTATATTAATTATCTTATAGTAAAGTCTATAGTCTAGGTAGTGTGATCCAGGATAACTGAGTGTATAGAGGAAGAGATATCACTGGGTGACAGTGACTGCTGTACAGGACTCTTGTAGAGACACAATAGGTGGATGTATTATACTAATTATCTGATAGTAATGTCTATAGTCAGGTAGTGTGATCCAGGATAACTGAGTGTATAGAGGAAGAGATATCACCAGGTGACAGTGACTGCTGTACAGGGCTCTTGTAGAGACACAATAGGTGGATGTATTATACTAATTATCTGATAGTAATGTCTATAGTCAGGTAGTGTGATCCAGGATAACTCAGTGTATAGAGGAAGAGATATCACCAGGTGACAGTGACTGCTGTACAGGACTCTTGTAGAGACACAATAGGTGGATGTATTATACTAATTATCTGATAGTAATGTCTATAGTCAGGTAGTGTGATCCAGGATAACTGAGTGTATAGAGGAAGAGATATCACTGGGTGACAGTGACTGCTGTACAGGGCTCTTGTAGAGACACAATAGGTGGATGTATTATATTAATTATCTTATAGTAAAGTCTATAGTCTAGGTAGTGTGATTCAGGATAACTGAGTGTATAGAGGAAGAGATATCACCAGGTGACAGTGACTGCTGTACAGGGCTCTTGTAGAGACACAATAGGTGGATGTATTATACTAATTATCTGATAGTAATGTCTATAGTCTAGGTAGTGTGATCCAGGATAACTGAGTGTATAGAGGAAGAGATATCACTGGGTGACAGTGACTGCTGTACAGTGCTCTTATAGAGACACAATAGGTGGATGTATTATACTAATTATCTGATAGTAATGTCTATAGTCTAGGTAGTGTGATCCAGGATAACTGAGTGTATAGAGGAAGAGATATCACTGGGTGACAGTGACTGCTGTACAGGGCTCTTGTAGAGACACAATAGGTGGTTGTATTATATTAATTATCTTATAGTAAAGTCTATAGTCTAGGTAGTGTGATCCAGGATAACTGAGTGTTTAGAGGAAGAGATATCACTGGGTGACAGTGACTGCTGTACAGGGCTCTTGTAGAGACACAGTAGGTGGTTGTATTATACTAATTATCTGATAGTAATGTCTATAGTCTAGGTAGTGTGATCCAGGATACCTGAGTGTATAGAGGAAGAGATATCACTGGGTGACAGTGACTGCTGTACAGGGCTCTTGTAGAGACACAATAGGTGGTTGTATTATATTAATTATCTTATAGTAAAGTCTATAGTCTAGGTAGTGTGATCCAGGATAACTGAGTGTATAGAGGAAGAGATATCACTGGGTGACAGTGACTGCTGTACAGGACTCTTGTAGAGACACAATAGGTGGATGTATTATACTAATTATCTGATCGTAATGTCTATAGTCAGGTAGTGTGATCCAGGATAACTGAGTGTATAGAGGAAGAGATATCACCAGGTGACAGTGACTGCTGTACAGGGCTCTTGTAGAGACACAATAGGTGGATGTATTATACTAATTATCTGATAGTAATGTCTATAGTCAGGTAGTGTGATCCAGGATAACTCAGTGTATAGAGGAAGAGATATCACCAGGTGACAGTGACTGCTGTACAGGACTCTTGTAGAGACACAATAGGTGGATGTATTATACTAATTATCTGATAGTAATGTCTATAGTCAGGTAGTGTGATCCAGGATAACTGAGTGTATAGAGGAAGAGATATCACTGGGTGACAGTGACTGCTGTACAGGGCTCTTGTAGAGACACAATAGGTGGATGTATTATATTAATTATCTTATAGTAAAGTCTATAGTCTAGGTAGTGTGATTCAGGATAACTGAGTGTATAGAGGAAGAGATATCACCAGGTGACAGTGACTGCTGTACAGGGCTCTTGTAGAGACACAATAGGTGGATGTATTATACTAATTATCTGATAGTAATGTCTATAGTCTAGGTAGTGTGATCCAGGATAACTGAGTGTATAGAGGAAGAGATATCACTGGGTGACAGTGACTGCTGTACAGTGCTCTTATAGAGACACAATAGGTGGATGTATTATACTAATTATCTGATAGTAATGTCTATAGTCTAGGTAGTGTGATCCAGGATAACTCAGTGTATAGAGGAAGAGATATCACCTGGTGACAGTGACTGCTGTACAGGACTCTTGTAGAGACACAATAGGTGGATGTATTATACTAATTATCTGATAGTAATGTCTATAGTCTAGGTAGTGTGATCCAGGATAACTGAGTGTATAGAGGAAGAGATATCACTGGGTGACAGTGACTGCTGTACAGTGCTCTTATAGAGACACAATAGGTGGATGTATTATACTAATTATCTGATAGTAATGTCTATAGTCTAGGTAGTGTGATCCAGGATAACTGAGTGTATAGAGGAAGAGATATCACTGGGTGACAGTGACTGCTGTACAGGGCTCTTGTAGAGACACAATAGGTGGTTGTATTATATTAATTATCTTATAGTAAAGTCTATAGTCTAGGTAGTGTGATCCAGGATAACTGAGTGTTTAGAGGAAGAGATATCACTGGGTGACAGTGACTGCTGTACAGGGCTCTTGTAGAGACACAGTAGGTGGTTGTATTATACTAATTATCTGATAGTAATGTCTATAGTCTAGGTAGTGTGATCCAGGATACCTGAGTGTATAGAGGAAGAGATATCACTGGGTGACAGTGACTGCTGTACAGGGCTCTTGTAGAGACACAATAGGTGGTTGTATTATATTAATTATCTTATAGTAAAGTCTATAGTCTAGGTAGTGTGATCCAGGATAACTGAGTGTATAGAGGAAGAGATATCACTGGGTGACAGTGACTGCTGTACAGGACTCTTGTAGAGACACAATAGGTGGATGTATTATACTAATTATCTGATCGTAATGTCTATAGTCAGGTAGTGTGATCCAGGATAACTGAGTGTATAGAGGAAGAGATATCACCAGGTGACAGTGACTGCTGTACAGGGCTCTTGTAGAGACACAATAGGTGGATGTATTATACTAATTATCTGATAGTAATGTCTATAGTCAGGTAGTGTGATCCAGGATAACTCAGTGTATAGAGGAAGAGATATCACCAGGTGACAGTGACTGCTGTACAGGACTCTTGTAGAGACACAATAGGTGGATGTATTATACTAATTATCTGATAGTAATGTCTATAGTCAGGTAGTGTGATCCAGGATAACTGAGTGTATAGAGGAAGAGATATCACTGGGTGACAGTGACTGCTGTACAGGGCTCTTGTAGAGACACAATAGGTGGATGTATTATATTAATTATCTTATAGTAAAGTCTATAGTCTAGGTAGTGTGATTCAGGATAACTGAGTGTATAGAGGAAGAGATATCACCAGGTGACAGTGACTGCTGTACAGGGCTCTTGTAGAGACACAATAGGTGGATGTATTATACTAATTATCTGATAGTAATGTCTATAGTCTAGGTAGTGTGATCCAGGATAACTGAGTGTATAGAGGAAGAGATATCACTGGGTGACAGTGACTGCTGTACAGTGCTCTTATAGAGACACAATAGGTGGATGTATTATACTAATTATCTGATAGTAATGTCTATAGTCTAGGTAGTGTGATCCAGGATAACTCAGTGTATAGAGGAAGAGATATCACCAGGTGACAGTGACTGCTGAACAGGACTCTTGTAGAGACACAATAGGTGGATGTATTATACTAATTATCTGATAGTAATGTCTATAGTCTAGGTAGTGTGATCCAGGATAACTGAGTGTATAGAGGAAGAGATATCACTGGGTGACAGTGACTGCTGTACAGGGCTCTTGTAGAGACACAATAGGTGGATGTATTATACTAATTATCTGATAGTAATGTCTATAGTCTAGGTAGTGTGATCCAGGATAACTCAGTGTATAGAGGAAGAGATATCACCTGGTGACAGTGACTGCTGTACAGGACTCTTGTAGAGACACAATAGGTGGATGTATTATACTAATTATCTGATAGTAATGTCTATAGTCTAGGTAGTGTGATCCAGGATAACTGAGTGTATAGAGGAAGAGATATCACTGGGTGACAGTGACTGCTGTACAGGGCTCTTGTAGAGACACAATAGGAGGATGTATTATACTAATTATCTGATAGTAATGTCTATAGTCTAGGTAGTGTGATCCAGGATAACTGAGTGTATAGAGGAAGAGATATCACCAGGTGACAGTGACTGCTGTACAGGACTCTTGTAGAGACACAATAGGTGGATGTATTATACTAATTATCTGATAGTAATGTCTATAGTCAGGTAGTGTGATCCAGGATAACTCAGTGTATAGAGGAAGAGATATCACCAGGTGACAGTGACTGCTGTACAGGACTCTTGTAGAGACACAATAGGTGACTGTATGACACAATAGGTGACTGTATTATACTAATTATCTGATAGTAATGTCTATAGTCTAGGTAGTGTGATCCAGGATAACTGAGTGTATAGAGGAAGAGATATCACCAGGTGACAGTGACTGCTGTACAGGGCTCTTGTAGAGACACAATAGGTGGTTGTATTATATTAATTATCTTATAGTAATGTCTATAGTCAGGTAGTGTGATCCAGGATAACTGAGTGTATAGAGGAAGAGATATCACTGGGTGACAGTGACTGCTGTACAGGGCTCTTGTAGAGACACAATAGGTGGATGTATTATATTAATTATCTTATAGTAAAGTCTATAGTCTAGGTAGTGTGATTCAGGATAACTGAGTGTATAGAGGAAGAGATATCACCAGGTGACAGTGACTGCTGTACAGGGCTCTTGTAGAGACACAATAGGTGGATGTATTATACTAATTATCTGATAGTAATGTCTATAGTCTAGGTAGTGTGATCCAGGATAACTGAGTGTATAGAGGAAGAGATATCACTGGGTGACAGTGACTGCTGTACAGTGCTCTTATAGAGACACAATAGGTGGATGTATTATACTAATTATCTGATAGTAATGTCTATAGTCTAGGTAGTGTGATCCAGGATAACTGAGTGTATAGAGGAAGAGATATCACTGGGTGACAGTGACTGCTGTACAGGGCTCTTGTAGAGACACAATAGGTGACTGTATGACACAATAGGTGACTGTATTATACTAATTATCTGATAGTAATGTCTATAGTCTAGATAGTGTGATCCAGGATAACTGAGTGTATAGAGGAAGAGATATCACTGGGTGACAGTGACTGCTGTACAGGGCTCTTGTAGAGACACAATAGGTGACTGTATGACACAATAGGTGACTGTATTATACTAATTATCTGATAGTAATGTCTATAGTCTAGATAGTGTGATCCAGGATAACTGAGTGTATAGAGGAAGAGATATCACTGGGTGACAGTGACTGCTGTACAGGGCTCTTGTAGAGACACAATAGGTGGTTGTATTATATTAATTATCTTATAGTAAAGTCTATAGTCTAGGTAGTGTGATCCAGGATAACTGAGTGTTTAGAGGAAGAGATATCACTGGGTGACAGTGACTGCTGTACAGGGCTCTTGTAGAGACACAGTAGGTGGTTGTATTATACTAATTATCTGATAGTAATGTCTATAGTCTAGGTAGTGTGATCCAGGATACCTGAGTGTATAGAGGAAGAGATATCACTGGGTGACAGTGACTGCTGTACAGGGCTCTTGTAGAGACACAATAGGTGGTTGTATTATATTAATTATCTTATAGTAAAGTCTATAGTCTAGGTAGTGTGATCCAGGATAACTGAGTGTATAGAGGAAGAGATATCACCAGGTGACAGTGACTGCTGTACAGGGCTCTTGTAGAGACACAGTAGGTGGTTGTATTATACTAATTATCTGATAGTAATGTCTATAGTCTAGGTAGTGTGATCCAGGATACCTGAGTGTATAGAGGAAGAGATATCACTGGGTGACAGTGACTGCTGTACAGGGCTCTTGTAGAGACACAATAGGTGGTTGTATTATATTAATTATCTTATAGTAAAGTCTATAGTCTAGGTAGTGTGATCCAGGATAACTGAGTGTATAGAGGAAGAGATATCACTGGGTGACAGTGACTGCTGTACAGGACTCTTGTAGAGACACAATAGGTGGATGTATTATACTAATTATCTGATAGTAATGTCTATAGTCAGGTAGTGTGATCCAGGATAACTGAGTGTATAGAGGAAGAGATATCACCAGGTGACAGTGACTGCTGTACAGGGCTCTTGTAGAGACACAATAGGTGGATGTATTATACTAATTATCTGATAGTAATGTCTATAGTCAGGTAGTGTGATCCAGGATAACTCAGTGTATAGAGGAAGAGATATCACCAGGTGACAGTGACTGCTGTACAGGACTCTTGTAGAGACACAATAGGTGGATGTATTATACTAATTATCTGATAGTAATGTCTATAGTCAGGTAGTGTGATCCAGGATAACTGAGTGTATAGAGGAAGAGATATCACTGGGTGACAGTGACTGCTGTACAGGGCTCTTGTAGAGACACAATAGGTGGATGTATTATATTAATTATCTTATAGTAAAGTCTATAGTCTAGGTAGTGTGATTCAGGATAACTGAGTGTATAGAGGAAGAGATATCACCAGGTGACAGTGACTGCTGTACAGGGCTCTTGTAGAGACACAATAGGTGGATGTATTATACTAATTATCTGATAGTAATGTCTATAGTCTAGGTAGTGTGATCCAGGATAACTGAGTGTATAGAGGAAGAGATATCACTGGGTGACAGTGACTGCTGTACAGTGCTCTTATAGAGACACAATAGGTGGATGTATTATACTAATTATCTGATAGTAATGTCTATAGTCTAGGTAGTGTGATCCAGGATAACTCAGTGTATAGAGGAAGAGATATCACCTGGTGACAGTGACTGCTGTACAGGACTCTTGTAGAGACACAATAGGTGGATGTATTATACTAATTATCTGATAGTAATGTCTATAGTCTAGG
Source organism: Mixophyes australis (assembly GCA_036250195.1). Lineage (NCBI taxonomy): Eukaryota > Metazoa > Chordata > Amphibia > Anura > Limnodynastidae > Mixophyes > Mixophyes australis. The sequence goes on from JAVHZZ010000010.1 coordinate 1,139,078, forward strand.
TAGTGTGATCCAGGATAACTGAGTGTATAGAGGAAGAGATATCACCAGGTGACAGTGACTGCTGTACAGGGCTCTTGTAGAGACACAATAGGTGGATGTATTATACTAATTATCTGATAGTAATGTCTATAGTCTAGGTAGTGTGATCCAGGATAACTGAGTGTATAGAGGAAGAGATATCACTGGGTGACAGTGACTGCTGTACAGGGCTCTTGTAGAGACACAATAGGAGGATGTATTATACTAATTATCTGATAGTAATGTCTATAGTCTAGGTAGTGTGATCCAGGATAACTGAGTGTATAGAGGAAGAGATATCACCAGGTGACAGTGACTGCTGTACAGGACTCTTGTAGAGACACAATAGGTGGATGTATTATACTAATTATCTGATAGTAATGTCTATAGTCAGGTAGTGTGATCCAGGATAACTCAGTGTATAGAGGAAGAGATATCACCAGGTGACAGTGACTGCTGTACAGGACTCTTGTAGAGACACAATAGGTGACTGTATGACACAATAGGTGACTGTATTATACTAATTATCTGATAGTAATGTCTATAGTCTAGATAGTGTGATCCAGGATAACTGAGTGTATAGAGGAAGAGATATCACTGGGTGACAGTGACTGCTGTACAGGGCTCTTGTAGAGACACAATAGGTGGTTGTATTATACTAATTATCTGATAGTAATGTCTATAGTCTAGGTAGTGTGATCCAGGATACCTGAGTGTATAGAGGAAGAGATATCACTGGGTGACAGTGACTGCTGTACAGGGCTCTTGTAGAGACACAATAGGTGGTTGTATTATATTAATTATCTTATAGTAAAGTCTATAGTCTAGGTAGTGTGATCCAGGATAACTGAGTGTATAGAGGAAGAGATATCACCAGGTGACAGTGACTGCTGTACAGGACTCTTGTAGAGACACAATAGGTGGCTGTATTATACTAATTATCTGATAGTAATGTCTATAGTCAGGTAGTGTGATCCAGGATAACTGAGTGTATAGAGGAAGAGATATCACCAGGTGACAGTGACTGCTGTACAGGACTCTTGTAGAGACACAATAGGTGGATGTATTATACTAATTATCTGATAGTAATGTCTATAGTTAGGTAGTGTGATCCAGGATAACTGAGTGTATAGAGGAAGAGATATCACCAGGTGACAGTGACTGCTGTACAGGACTCTTGTAGAGACACAATAGGTGGATGTATTATACTAATTATCTGATAGTAATGTCTATAGTCAGGTAGTGTGATCCAGGATAACTGAGTGTATAGAGGAAGAGATATCACCAGGTGACAGTGACTGCTGTACAGGGCTCTTGTAGAGACACAATAGGTGGATGTATTATACTAATTATCTGATAGTAATGTCTATAGTCAGGTAGTGTGATCCAGGATAACTCAGTGTATAGAGGAAGAGATATCACCAGGTGACAGTGACTGCTGTACAGGACTCTTGTAGAGACACAATAGGTGGATGTATTATACTAAGTATCTGATAGTAATGTCTATAGTCTAGGTAGTGTGATCCAGGATAACTGAGTGTATAGAGGAAGAGATATCACCAGGTGACAGTGACTGCTGTACAGGGCTCTTGTAGAGACACAATAGGTGGTTGTATTATATTAATTATCTTATAGTAAAGTCTATAGTCTAGGTAGTGTGATCCAGGATAACTGAGTGTTTAGAGGAAGAGATATCACTGGGTGACAGTGACTGCTGTACAGGGCTCTTGTAGAGACACAGTAGGTGGTTGTATTATACTAATTATCTGATAGTAATGTCTATAGTCTAGGTAGTGTGATCCAGGATACCTGAGTGTATAGAGGAAGAGATATCACTGGGTGACAGTGACTGCTGTACAGGGCTCTTGTAGAGACACAATAGGTGGTTGTATTATATTAATTATCTTATAGTAAAGTCTATAGTCTAGGTAGTGTGATCCAGGATAACTGAGTGTTTAGAGGAAGAGATATCACCAGGTGACAGTGACTGCTGTACAGGGCTCTTGTAGAGACACAGTAGGTGGTTGTATTATACTAATTATCTGATAGTAATGTCTATAGTCTAGGTAGTGTGATCCAGGATACCTGAGTGTATAGAGGAAGAGATATCACTGGGTGACAGTGACTGCTGTACAGGGCTCTTGTAGAGACACAATAGGTGGTTGTATTATATTAATTATCTTATAGTAAAGTCTATAGTCTAGGTAGTGTGATCCAGGATAACTGAGTGTATAGAGGAAGAGATATCACTGGGTGACAGTGACTGCTGTACAGGACTCTTGTAGAGACACAATAGGTGGCTGTATTATACTAATTATCTGATAGTAATGTCTATAGTCAGGTAGTGTGATCCAGGATAACTGAGTGTATAGAGGAAGAGATATCACCAGGTGACAGTGACTGCTGTACAGGGCTCTTGTAGAGACACAATAGGTGGATGTATTATACTAATTATCTGATAGTAATGTCTATAGTCAGGTAGTGTGATCCAGGATAACTCAGTGTATAGAGGAAGAGATATCACCAGGTGACAGTGACTGCTGTACAGGACTCTTGTAGAGACACAATAGGTGGATGTATTATACTAATTATCTGATAGTAATGTCTATAGTCAGGTAGTGTGATCCAGGATAACTGAGTGTATAGAGGAAGAGATATCACTGGGTGACAGTGACTGCTGTACAGGGCTCTTGTAGAGACACAATAGGTGGATGTATTATATTAATTATCTTATAGTAAAGTCTATAGTCTAGGTAGTGTGATTCAGGATAACTGAGTGTATAGAGGAAGAGATATCACCAGGTGACAGTGACTGCTGTACAGGACTCTTGTAGAGACACAATAGGTGGCTGTATTATACTAATTATCTGATAGTAATGTCTATAGTCAGGTAGTGTGATCCAGGATAACTGAGTGTATAGAGGAAGAGATATCACTGGGTGACAGTGACTGCTGTACAGGGCTCTTGTAGAGACACAATAGGTGGTTGTATTATATTAATTATCTTATAGTAAAGTCTATAGTCTAGGTAGTGTGATCCAGGATAACTGAGTGTATAGAGGAAGAGATATCACCAGGTGACAGTGACTGCTGTACAGGACTCTTGTAGAGACACAATAGGTGGCTGTATTATACTAATTATCTGATAGTAATGTCTATAGTCTAGGTAGTGTGATCCAGGATAACTGAGTGTATAGAGGAAGAGATATCACTGGGTGACAGTGACTGCTGTACAGGGCTCTTGTAGAGACACAATAGGTGACTGTATGACACAATAGGTGACTGTATTATACTAATTATCTGATAGTAATGTCTATAGTCTAGATAGTGTGATCCAGGATAACTGAGTGTATAGAGGAAGAGATATCACTGGGTGACAGTGACTGCTGTACAGGGCTCTTGTAGAGACACAATAGGTGGTTGTATTATATTAATTATCTTATAGTAAAGTCTATAGTCTAGGTAGTGTGATCCAGGATAACTGAGTGTTTAGAGGAAGAGATATCACTGGGTGACAGTGACTGCTGTACAGGGCTCTTGTAGAGACACAGTAGGTGGTTGTATTATACTAATTATCTGATAGTAATGTCTATAGTCTAGGTAGTGTGATCCAGGATACCTGAGTGTATAGAGGAAGAGATATCACTGGGTGACAGTGACTGCTGTACAGGGCTCTTGTAGAGACACAATAGGTGGTTGTATTATATTAATTATCTTATAGTAAAGTCTATAGTCTAGGTAGTGTGATCCAGGATAACTGAGTGTATAGAGGAAGAGATATCACCAGGTGACAGTGACTGCTGTACAGGGCTCTTGTAGAGACACAGTAGGTGGTTGTATTATACTAATTATCTGATAGTAATGTCTATAGTCTAGGTAGTGTGATCCAGGATACCTGAGTGTATAGAGGAAGAGATATCACTGGGTGACAGTGACTGCTGTACAGGGCTCTTGTAGAGACACAATAGGTGGTTGTATTATATTAATTATCTTATAGTAAAGTCTATAGTCTAGGTAGTGTGATCCAGGATAACTGAGTGTATAGAGGAAGAGATATCACTGGGTGACAGTGACTGCTGTACAGGACTCTTGTAGAGACACAATAGGTGGATGTATTATACTAATTATCTGATAGTAATGTCTATAGTCAGGTAGTGTGATCCAGGATAACTGAGTGTATAGAGGAAGAGATATCACCAGGTGACAGTGACTGCTGTACAGGGCTCTTGTAGAGACACAATAGGTGGATGTATTATACTAATTATCTGATAGTAATGTCTATAGTCAGGTAGTGTGATCCAGGATAACTCAGTGTATAGAGGAAGAGATATCACCAGGTGACAGTGACTGCTGTACAGGACTCTTGTAGAGACACAATAGGTGGATGTATTATACTAATTATCTGATAGTAATGTCTATAGTCAGGTAGTGTGATCCAGGATAACTGAGTGTATAGAGGAAGAGATATCACTGGGTGACAGTGACTGCTGTACAGGGCTCTTGTAGAGACACAATAGGTGGATGTATTATATTAATTATCTTATAGTAAAGTCTATAGTCTAGGTAGTGTGATTCAGGATAACTGAGTGTATAGAGGAAGAGATATCACCAGGTGACAGTGACTGCTGTACAGGGCTCTTGTAGAGACACAATAGGTGGATGTATTATACTAATTATCTGATAGTAATGTCTATAGTCTAGGTAGTGTGATCCAGGATAACTGAGTGTATAGAGGAAGAGATATCACTGGGTGACAGTGACTGCTGTACAGTGCTCTTATAGAGACACAATAGGTGGATGTATTATACTAATTATCTGATAGTAATGTCTATAGTCTAGGTAGTGTGATCCAGGATAACTGAGTGTATAGAGGAAGAGATATCACTGGGTGACAGTGACTGCTGTACAGGGCTCTTGTAGAGACACAATAGGTGGATGTATTATATTAATTATCTTATAGTAAAGTCTATAGTCTAGGTAGTGTGATTCAGGATAACTGAGTGTATAGAGGAAGAGATATCACCAGGTGACAGTGACTGCTGTACAGGGCTCTTGTAGAGACACAATAGGTGGATGTATTATACTAATTATCTGATAGTAATGTCTATAGTCTAGGTAGTGTGATCCAGGATAACTGAGTGTATAGAGGAAGAGATATCACTGGGTGACAGTGACTGCTGTACAGTGCTCTTGTAGAGACACAATAGGTGGATGTATTATACTAATTATCTGATAGTAATGTCTATAGTCTAGGTAGTGTGATCCAGGATAACTGAGTGTATAGAGGAAGAGATATCACCAGGTGACAGTGACTGCTGTACAGGACTCTTGTAGAGACACAATAGGTGGATGTATTATACTAATTATCTGATAGTAATGTCTATAGTCAGGTAGTGTGATCCAGGATAACTCAGTGTATAGAGGAAGAGATATCACCAGGTGACAGTGACTGCTGTACAGGACTCTTGTAGAGACACAATAGGTGACTGTATGACACAATAGGTGACTGTATTATACTAATTATCTGATAGTAATGTCTATAGTCTAGATAGTGTGATCCAGGATAACTGAGTGTATAGAGGAAGAGATATCACTGGGTGACAGTGACTGCTGTACAGGGCTCTTGTAGAGACACAATAGGTGGTTGTATTATACTAATTATCTGATAGTAATGTCTATAGTCTAGGTAGTGTGATCCAGGATACCTGAGTGTATAGAGGAAGAGATATCACTGGGTGACAGTGACTGCTGTACAGGGCTCTTGTAGAGACACAATAGGTGGTTGTATTATATTAATTATCTTATAGTAAAGTCTATAGTCTAGGTAGTGTGATCCAGGATAACTGAGTGTATAGAGGAAGAGATATCACCAGGTGACAGTGACTGCTGTACAGGACTCTTGTAGAGACACAATAGGTGGCTGTATTATACTAATTATCTGATAGTAATGTCTATAGTCAGGTAGTGTGATCCAGGATAACTGAGTGTATAGAGGAAGAGATATCACCAGGTGACAGTGACTGCTGTACAGGACTCTTGTAGAGACACAATAGGTGGATGTATTATACTAATTATCTGATAGTAATGTCTATAGTTAGGTAGTGTGATCCAGGATAACTGAGTGTATAGAGGAAGAGATATCACCAGGTGACAGTGACTGCTGTACAGGACTCTTGTAGAGACACAATAGGTGGATGTATTATACTAATTATCTGATAGTAATGTCTATAGTCAGGTAGTGTGATCCAGGATAACTGAGTGTATAGAGGAAGAGATATCACCAGGTGACAGTGACTGCTGTACAGGGCTCTTGTAGAGACACAATAGGTGGATGTATTATACTAATTATCTGATAGTAATGTCTATAGTCAGGTAGTGTGATCCAGGATAACTCAGTGTATAGAGGAAGAGATATCACCAGGTGACAGTGACTGCTGTACAGGACTCTTGTAGAGACACAATAGGTGGATGTATTATACTAAGTATCTGATAGTAATGTCTATAGTCTAGGTAGTGTGATCCAGGATAACTGAGTGTATAGAGGAAGAGATATCACCAGGTGACAGTGACTGCTGTACAGGGCTCTTGTAGAGACACAATAGGTGGATGTATTATATTAATTATCTTATAGTAAAGTCTATAGTCTAGGTAGTGTGATCCAGGATAACTGAGTGTATAGAGGAAGAGATATCACCAGGTGACAGTGACTGCTGTACAGGGCTCTTGTAGAGACACAATAGGTGGATGTATTATACTAATTATCTGATAGTAATGTCTATAGTCAGGTAGTGTGATCCAGGATAACTGAGTGTATAGAGGAAGAGATATCACCAGGTGACAGTGACTGCTGTACAGGGCTCTTGTAGAGACACAGTAGGTGGTTGTATTATACTAATTATCTGATAGTAATGTCTATAGTCAGGTAGTGTGATCCAGGATAACTGAGTGTATAGAGGAAGAGATATCACCAGGTGACAGTGACTGCTGTACAGGGCTCTTGTAGAGACACAATAGGTGGATGTATTATACTAATTATCTGATAGTAATGTCTATAGTCAGGTAGTGTGATCCAGGATAACTGAGTGTATAGAGGAAGAGATATCACCAGGTGACAGTGACTGCTGTACAGGGCTCTTGTAGAGACACAATAGGTGGATGTATTATATTAATTATCTTATAGTAAAGTCTATAGTCTAGGTAGTGTGATCCAGGATAACTGAGTGTATAGAGGAAGAGATATCACCAGGTGACAGTGACTGCTGTACAGGGCTCTTGTAGAGACACAATAGGTGGATGTATTATATTAATTATCTTATAGTAATGTCTATAGTCTAGGTAGTGTGATCCAGGATAACTGAGTGTATAGAGGAAGAGATATCACCAGGTGACAGTGACTGCTGTACAGGGCTCTTGTAGAGACACAATAGGTGGATGTATTATACTAATTATCTGATAGTAATGTCTATAGTCAGGTAGTGTGATCCAGGATAACTGAGTGTATAGAGGAAGAGATATCACCTGGTGACAGTGACTGCTGTACAGGACTCTTGTAGAGACACAATAGGTGGATGTATTATACTAATTATCTGATAGTAATGTCTATAGTCAGGTAGTGTGATCCAGGATAACTCAGTGTATAGAGGAAGAGATATCACCAGGTGACAGTGACTGCTGTACAGGACTCTTGTAGAGACACAATAGGTGGATGTATTATACTAATTATCTGATAGTAATGTCTATAGTCTAGGTAGTGTGATTCTGGAATATAGAGTAAATAAAGCAAGACAAGGTCTTGAGGCTGTTATACTGGGCACAGGGTCATAATGATGAGTGTAGGAGAAGTATAGTATTAGCTGACATGAAGCTGTTATACCAGGTAAAAGGTAGGTTGGACGTATTGTGGAAGTGGGTCCTTTGCTGCAGTCGCAGCTCATTAGACTGTCCAGGGGACCCAAAATACAGATACAACCCCGCACCCCATCAGTTCCTGTAAGAACAGCAATCACTCCAATCCCGTTTAGTAGGACAATATGTAACCATAGGCTATAGTGCTGTACATCAGGACTGTTCATCTAACATCGCCATATACAGGAGGTGACAGATATTATAGTGTGGGGACAGTCCCTGTTATATTTCATTTAAACACCTTTATCCACCTGCCCCCACCATAAATTCATGGTGCCACATACCTGGTGTCAGATACTAGGGGTACCGACTGCTCCCATATCTCTTATTGCTGGAGCCAGTGTCACAGAGGTTATTATTATTTATTTATAAGACGCCACAGAGTCCGTAGCGGCGGGTACAGAAGCAGGTAACAAATAGATGAGGTTATACACATAGGTAGAGAGGACCCTGACCACAAGAGCTTGCATTCTAGAGGGAAGGATGGTGAGAGGTGGTGAGTAGGACCAGCTGGGAGAAAATGGAGATGGCAGGCGAAGGAAGAAGAGGTGATGGATAGAATGGTTAGGAGGTGGTAGGATAGGCGAGCTTGAAAAGGTGCGTTTTGAGTGAGCGTTTGAATTGACTGACGGTTGGGGGAGAGTCGAGTGAGGCTGGGTAGGGATTTCCAAATATTGGGGGCAGCACGGCAGAAGTTTTGCAGGCGAGCATGGGAGGAGGTAAAGAGAGGTGAATGGAGGTGGAGGTCAGAGGTGGAGCGGAGTGGCCGGGTAGGTAGGTACCTGGAGACATGGTCAGAGATGTAAGGGGGAGAAGAGTCAGTAAGGGCTTTTGTAAGTGAGGGTGAGGAGCTTGAACTGAATTCTGAAATGGATAGGGAGCCAATGAGGGGATTTATGCGGAGGAGAAGCAGAAGGGGTGCGGTGGGAGAGGAAGATGAGCCCAGCCGCAGTATTCTGTATGGATTGAAGGTCAGAGTGAGAGTCAGGAAGGTCAGTGAGAAGGAGGTTGTAATAGTCAGGATGAGAAATGATGAGTGAATGGATCAGGATTTTGGTTGCTTCCTAGGAGAGGAAGGGATGGGCTTGGTGAGGGACTAGATATGGAGGGTAAAGCTGAGGGCAGAGTCAAGGTGACTCCAAGGCTGCGGGCTTGGGTGACAGGAGAAAGAGAGATGTTGTCAGAGATATTGGAAGGGACAGCAACATTGGCGGGAGGAAGGATGATGTTGAGCTCGGATTTGAAGATGTTCAGTTTGAGGAAACTCTGTGATATCCAGGTAGTGACAGCTACATACTATATAATCATTCTTATAATGATCACAGAGATTGCTCAACACTTACCTTCCAGTCAGTGTCCACTGTCGACAGAAAGGTGTCCGCCGATTCCTAAGGAGAGAATAAGGTGTATTAAATCTATACACGCTGCAGAGCATCTCTCCCCTTTCCCGTCATCCATCGGCAGAGCATCACTCCCTTCTCTCCTGGCATACACCCGCAGAGCATCACTCCCTTATCTCCTATCATACACACTGCAGAGCATCACTTCTTTCTCTTCTATCATACACACTGCAGAGCATCACTGCCTTCTCTCCTGCCATCAATCTGCAGAGTATCACTTCCTTCTCTTCTATAAAACATCTGCAAAAAAAACCCGAAACACATATCTGAAATACAGGTGTAGGTGAGGACAGTGGAAGTGTCTGTGATCCGGGTGTAGGTGAGGACAGAGGAAGTGTCTGTGATCCGGGTGTAGGTGAGGACAGTGGAAGTGTCTGTGATCTGGGTGTAGGCGAGGACAGAGGAAGTGTCTGTGATCCGGGTGTAGGTGAAGACAGAGGAAGTGTCTGTGATCCGGGTGTAGGTGAGGACAGAGGAAGTGTCTGTGATCCGGGTGTAGGTGAGGACAGAGGAAGTGTCTGTGATCCGGGTGTAGGTGAGGACAGTGGAAGTGTCTGTGATACGGCTGTAGGTGAGGACAGAGGAAGTGTCTGTGATACGGCTGTAGGTGAGTACAGAGGAAGTGTCTGTGATACGACTGTAGGTGAGGACAGAGGAAGTGTCTGTGATACGGCTGTAGGTGAGGACAGAGGAAGTGTCTGTGATACGGCTGTAGGTGAGGACAGAGGAAGCGTCTGTGATACGGCTGTAGGTGAGGACAGAGGAAGCGTCTGTGATACGGCTGTAGGTGAGGACAGAGGAAGCGTCTGTGATACAACTGTGGGTGAGGACAGTGGAAGCGTCTGTGATACGGCTGTAGGTGAGGACAGAGGAAGTGTCTGTGATACGGCTGTAGGTGAGGACAGAGGAAGTGTCTGTGATACGGCTGTAGGTGAGGACAGAGGAAGTGTCTGTGATACGGCTGTAGGTGAGGACAGAGGAAGTGTCTGTGATACGGCTGTAGGTGAGGACAGAGGAAGTGTCTGTGATACGGCTGTAGGTGAGGACAGAGGAAGTGTCTGTGATACGGCTGTAGGTGAGGACAGAGGAAGTGTCTGTGATCCGGGTGTAGGTGAGGACAGTGGAAGTGTCTGTGATACGGCTGTAGGTGAGGACAGAGGAAGTGTCTGTGATACGGCTGTAGGTGAGGACAGAGGAAGTGTCTGTGATACGACTGTAGGTGAGGACAGTGTAAGTGTCTGTGATACGGCTGTAGGTGAGGACAGAGGAAGTGTCTGTGATACGGCTGTAGGTGAGGACAGTGGAAGTGTCTGTGATACGACTGTAGGTGAGGACAGAGGAAGTGTCTGTGATACGGCTGTAGGTGAGGACAGAGGAAGTGTCTGTGATACGGCTGTAGGTGAGGACAGAGGAAGTGTCTGTGATACGGCTGTAGGTGAGGACAGAGGAAGTGTCTGTGATACGGCTGTAGGTGAGGACAGTGGAAGTGTCTGTGATATGACTGTAGGTGAGGACAGAGGAAGTGTCTGTGATCCGGGTGTAGGTGAGGACAGAGGAAGTGTCTGTGATCCGGGTGTAGGTGAGGACAGTGGAAGTGTCTGTGATATGACTGTAGGTGAGGACAGAGGAAGTGTCTGTGATACGGCTGTAGGTGAGGACAGTGGAAGTGTCTGTGATACGGCTGTAGGTGAGTACAGAGGAAGTGTCTGTGATATGACTGTAGGTGAGGACAGAGGAAGTGTCTGTGATATGACTGTAGGTGAGGACAGAGGAAGTGTCTGTGATACGGCTGTAGGTGAGGACAGTGGAAGTGTCTGTGATATGACTGTAGGTGAGGACAGAGGAAGTGTCTGTGATCCGGGTGTAGGTGAGGACAGAGGAAGTGTCTGTGATCCGGGTGTAGGTGAGGACAGTGGAAGTGTCTGTGATATGACTGTAGGTGAGGACAGAGGAAGTGTCTGTGATACGGCTGTAGGTGAGGACAGTGGAAGTGTCTGTGATACGGCTGTAGGTGAGTACAGAGGAAGTGTCTGTGATATGACTGTAGGTGAGGACAGAGGAAGTGTCTGTGATATGACTGTAGGTGAGGACAGAGGAAGTGTCTGTGATATGACTGTAGGTGAGGACAGAGGAAGTGTCTGTGATACGGCTGTAGGTGAGGACAGTGGAAGTGTCTGTGATCCGGGTGTAGGTGAGGACAGAGGAAGTGTCTGTGATCCGGGTGTAGGTGAGGACAGTGGAAGTGTCTGTGATCTGGGTGTAGGCGAGGACAGAGGAAGTGTCTGTGATCCGGGTGTAGGTGAAGACAGAGGAAGTGTCTGTGATCCGGGTGTAGGTGAGGACAGAGGAAGTGTCTGTGATCCGGGTGTAGGTGAGGACAGAGGAAGTGTCTGTGATATGGCTGTAGGTGAGGACAGAGGAAGTGTCTGTGATCTGGGTGTAGGCGAGGACAGAGGAAGTGTCTGTGATCCGGGTGTAGGCGAGGACAGAGGAAGTGTCTGTGATCCGGGTGTAGGTGAGGACAGAGGAAGTGTCTGTGATCCGGGTGTAGGTGAGGACAGAGGAAGTGTCTGTGATCCGGGTGTAGGTGAGGACAGAGGAAGTGTCTGTGATCCGGGTGTAGGTGAGGACAGTGGAAGTGTCTGTGATACGGCTGTAGGTGAGGACAGAGGAAGTGTCTGTGATACGGCTGTAGGTGAGGACAGAGGAAGTGTCTGTGATACGGCTGTAGGTGAGGACAGAGGAAGTGTCTGTGATACGGCTGTAGGTGAGGACAGAGGAAGTGTCTGTGATACGGCTGTAGGTGAGGACAGAGGAAGTGTCTGTGATACAACTGTGGGTGAGGACAGTGGAAGTGTCTGTGATACGGCTGTAGGTGAGGACAGAGGAAGTGTCTGTGATACGGCTGTAGGTGAGGACAGAGGAAGTGTCTGTGATACGGCTGTAGGTGAGGACAGAGGAAGTGTCTGTGATACGGCTGTAGGTGAGGACAGAGGAAGTGTCTGTGATACGGCTGTAGGTGAGGACAGAGGAAGTGTCTGTGATACGGTTGTAGGTGAGGACAGTGGAAGTGTCTGTGATATGACTGTAGGTGAGTACAGTGGAAGTGTCTGTGATATGACTGTAGGTGAGGACAAAGGAAGTGTCTGTGATACGGCTGTAGGTGAGGACAGAGGAAGTGTCTGTGATCCGGGTGTAGGTGAGGACAGAGGAAGTGTCTGTGATACGACTGTAGGTGAGGACAGTGTAAGTGTCTGATACGGCTGTAGGTGAGGACAGAGGAAGTGTCTGTGATACGGCTGTAGGTGAGGACAGTGGAAGTGTCTGTGATACGACTGTAGGTGAGGACAGAGGAAGTGTCTGTGATACGGCTGTAGGTGAGGACAGAGGAAGTGTCTGTGATACGGCTGTAGGTGAGGACAGAGGAAGTGTCTGTGATACGGCTGTAGGTGAGGACAGAGGAAGTGTCTGTGATACGGCTGTAGGTGAGGACAGTGGAAGTGTCTGTGATATGACTGTAGGTGAGGACAGAGGAAGTGTCTGTGATCCGGGTGTAGGTGAGGACAGAGGAAGTGTCTGTGATCCGGGTGTAGGTGAGGACAGTGGAAGTGTCTGTGATACGACTGTAGGTGAGGACAGAGGAAGTGTCTGTGATACGGCTGTAGGTGAGGACAGTGGAAGTGTCTGTGATACGGCTGTAGGTGAGTACAGAGGAAGTGTCTGTGATATGACTGTAGGTGAGGACAGAGGAAGTGTCTGTGATATGACTGTAGGTGAGGACAGAGGAAGTGTCTGTGATCCGGGTGTAGGTGAGGACAGAGGAAGTGTCTGTGATACGGCTGTAGGTGAGGACAGAGGAAGTGTCTGTGATATGACTGTAGGTGAGGACAGTGGAAGTGTCTGTGATATGACTGTAGGTGAGGACAGAGGAAGTGTCTGTGATACGGCTGTAGGTGAGGACAGTGGAAGTGTCTGTGATATGACTGTAGGTGAGTACAGAGGAAGTGTCTGTGATACGGCTGTAGGTGAGGACAGTGGAAGTGTCTGTGATATGACTGTAGGTGAGTACAGAGGAAGTGTCTGTGATATGACTGTAGGTGAGGACAGAGGAAGTGTCTGTGATATGACTGTAGGTGAGGACAGAGGAAGTGTCTGTGATACGGCTGTAGGTGAGGACAGTGGAAGTGTCTGTGATATGACTGTAGGTGAGTACAGAGGAAGTGTCTGTGATATGACTGTAGGTGAGGACAGAGGAAGTGTCTGTGATACGACTGTAGGTGAGGACAGAGGAAGTGTCTGTGATACGACTGTAGGTAAGGACAGAGGAAGTGTCTGTGATACGGCTGTAGGTGAGGACAGAGGAAGTGTCTGTGATACGGCTGTAGGTGAGGACAGAGGAAGTGTCTGTGATACGGCTGTAGGTGAGGACAGTGGAAGTGTCTGTGATATGACTGTAGGTGAGGACAGTGGAAGTGTCTGTGATACGACTGTAGGTGAGGACAGAGGAAGTGTCTGTGATACAGCTGTAGGTGAGGACAGTGGAAGTGTCTGTGATACGACTGTAGGTGAGTACAGAGGAAGTGTCTGTGATATGACTGTAGGTGAGGACAGAGGAAGTGTCTGTGATATGACTGTAGGTGAGGACAGAGGAAGTGTCTGTGATATGACTGTAGGTGAGGACAGAGGAAGTGTCTGTGATCCGGGTGTAGGTGAGGACAGAGGAAGTGTCTGTGATACGACTGTAGGTGAGGACAGTGTAAGTGTCTGTGATACGGCTGTAGGTGAGGACAGAGGAAGTGTCTGTGATATGACTGTAGGTGAGGACAGTGGAAGTGTCTGTGATACGGCTGTAGGTGAGGACAGAGGAAGTGTCTGTGATACGGCTGTAGGTGAGGACAGTGGAAGGGTCTGTGATATGACTGTAGGTGAGGACAGTGGAAGTGTCTGTGATATGACTGTAGGTGAGGACAGAGGAAGTGTCTGTGATACGGCTGTAGGTGAGGACAGTGGAAGTGTCTGTGATATGACTGTAGGTGAGTACAGAGGAAGTGTCTGTGATATGACTGTAGGTGAGGACAGAGGAAGTGTCTGTGATATGACTGTAGGTGAGGACAGAGGAAGTGTCTGTGATATGACTGTAGGTAAGGACAGAGGAAGTGTCTGTGATCCGGTTGTAGGTGAGGACAGTGGAAGTGTCTGTGATACGGCTGTAGGTGAGGACAGAGGAAGTGTCTGTGATTCGGCTGTAGGTGAGGACAGAGGAAGTGTATGTGATACGGCTGTAGGTGAGGACAGAGGAAGTGTCTGTGATACGGCTGTAGGTGAGGACAGAGGAAGTGTCTGTGATATGACTGTAGGTGAGTACAGAGGAAGTGTCTGTGATATGACTGTAGGTGAGGACAGAGGAAGTGTCTGTGATATGACTGTAGGTGAGGACAGAGGAAGTGTCTGTGATATGACTGTAGGTAAGGACAGAGGAAGTGTCTGTGATCCGGGTGTAGGTGAGGACAGAGGAAGTGTCTGTGATCCGGGTGTAGGTGAGGACAGTGGAAGTGTCTGTGATACGGCTGTAGGTGAGGACAGAGGAAGTGTCTGTGATACGGCTGTAGGTGAGGACAGAGGAAGTGTATGTGATACGGCTGTAGGTGAGGACAGAGGAAGTGTCTGTGATACGGCTGTAGGTGAGGACAGAGGAAGTGTATGTGATACGGCTGTAGGTGAGGACAGAGGAAGTGTCTGTGATACGGCTGTAGGTGAGGACAGAGGAAGTGTCTGTGATATGACTGTAGGTAAGGACAGAGGAAGTGTCTGTGATCCGGGTGTAGGTGAGGACAGTGGAAGTGTCTGTGATATGACTGTAGGTGAGGACAGAGGAAGTGTCTGTGATACGGCTGTAGGTGAGGACAGAGGAAGTGTCTGTGATACGGCTGTAGGTGAGGACAGAGGAAGTGTATGTGATATGACTGTAGGTGAGGACAGAGGAAGTGTCTGTGATACGGCTGTAGGTGAGGACAGAGGAAGTGTCTGTGATACGGCTGTAGGTGAGGACAGAGGAAGTGTCTGTGATAGCTTTGATAGAACTGCAGACTTATGTGATGGACACTCACCATCTCTGTGTCCTGCCCTCTTAATAGAGGTTTCTCTTCAGGGAACCGGAGTTCACTCATCCCAGAAATGCTCAACTCTGGCAGCAGCAAACCTAAAACATTACAGGAAACAGATGTTAGATAATGTCACATAGAGCAATAACAAGGGCTGTGACACCACTTAGAGATCATGTCTCTGGTATAAGAAGTTGAGGTCATTCACTCATGTTATTGCCTCCATATAAAATAATGAACTTCCCAGTACTAATGATATTAGAATTCACTGTATAGCAGTAAAGAGGTAAAGCCAGAGGCACATATGTTCTACATGATTTGTCACCAACTGTAAAGGTAATATTATTCCCTAAAATACGTGTGTAGGGAGAATTTTGACATAAAGAAAATGTCATCTTAAAATGTACCTGGAAATCTCATTGTCCCACAGACCAGCAACAATCTGCACTCACTAAGCTCAACAGGCCCCACACATCCACTCAGTGAGGCTTCGCTTTACAACTTCCAACATGGAGGGGTCTATTCATCAGAGGCTGGATCCACGAAAGGTCTTAAAAATGTTGAGCAGTCCGTCTCTAAATTCATCTGGTCAGGCAGAAGCCCAACAGTACAGCTACGCTTTCTCCATAGTCACTCTAGTGGTGGTGGGAGGAAGGGGGGGGGGGGGGGGGCTCCGGGAGTACATAACATAATAAAATATTACTTGTCACACCTATCGCAATGTGTATTATGGAACGCTGGATGCACACTATCCAATTATTGTCAATTCTGGAACAATATGGCCGTCGAGCCTGGACTCTATCCAGGGAACCTTGAAGATTGTACACAACATTCAGTTGTTATCAGTTGTGACGGTTCTTCCAGGAGCTCCTGGAGTTACACAATTGCTCTTACTTCCCACTTCCCATACTGTGCAAAACAGCATTCTGCTGAATGGAGAAGCAAAAGCAGAACTCGACAATTGTATCTCCAAAACTTCACACCTCTGTAAGAAGGTTACACAGCAAAAGTCGTTTTATGTGAAATTTCACACTGACTTCACAATTGAATTAATCAAGTAGTCTTAATGTACTAACAGGATATATAAATATATAATTGAGTAAAGACGCTGTTTCTCCACAAACTGACAGGATATATAGGTATAATATCACAGAAAGTCTCTGGACGGACAGACAGGATGTATAGGTATAATATCACAGAAAGTCTCTGGACGGACAGACAGGATGTATAGGTATAATATCACAGAAAGTCTCTGGATGGACAGACAGGATGTATAGGTATAATATCAGAGAAAGTCTCTGGACGGACAGACAGGATGTATAGGTATAATATCACAGAAAGTCTCTGGACGGACAGACAGGATGTATAGTTATAATATCACAGAAAGTCTCTGGATGGACAGACAGGATGTATAGGTATAATATCACAGAAAGTCTCTGGACGGACAGACAGGATGTATAGGTATAATATCACAGAAAGTCTCTGGACGGACAGACAGGATATATAGGTATAATATCAGAGAAAGTCTCTGGACGGACAGACAGGATATATAGGTATAATATCACAGAAAGTCTCTGGACGGACAGACAGGATATATAGGTATAATATCACAGAAAGTCTCTGGATGGACAGACAGGATATATAGGTATAATATCACAGAAAGTCTCTGGATGGACAGACAGGATATATAGGTATAATATCACAGAAAGTCTTTGGATGGACAGACAGGATATATAGGTATAATATCACAGAAAGTCTCTGGACGGACAGACAGGATGTATAGGTATAATATCACAAAAAGTCTCTGGACGGACAGACAGGATGTATAGGTATAATATCACAGAAAGTCTCTGGACGGACAGACAGGATATATAGGTATAATATCACAGAAAGTCTCTGGACGGACAGACAGGATGTATAGGTATAATATCACAGAAAGTCTCTGGACGGACAGACAGGATGTATAGGTATAATATCACAGAAAGTCTCTGGACGGACAGACAGGATATATAGGTATAATATCACAGAAAGGCTCTGGATGGACAGACAGGATATATAGGTATAATATCACAGAAAGTCTCTGGATGGACAGACAGGATATATAGGTATAATATCACAGAAAGTCTCTGGCAGGATGGATAGTAGATGCATGCTGTGGATGGGCAGTCGGACAGACGATCCAGAGATAATATCGGAGAAGTCTCTAGGTGGATGGACAGGAAGCAGTGTAGCACTGGCAGACTGACAGTGAAAGAATCAGCTGGGTCTCTTTGCTGACTCATTCTCCATGTCACAATGAGAGGTGTGAGATACGCAGATTACTGATTAGAAACTGTGAACTTCCATCCTGCTGATTTTTATCTGGATATAAGTAAAATTGTTCCCAGACCTCCATATTCCTCCCATCCTCAGCCTTCTTCCAGTCTCTTCTGACACAACTTCCCCATTATACATACTGCACCTCAGGAACACTCGCCATTATCCCACGACCCATCTCCAATAGTACAAAGAAACCCACCGCCAGTCACTCACCTCTCTCCTCCCCGTGCCACAGTGATATC
>JAVHZZ010000010.1:1162062-1201423 GCA_036250195.1 Mixophyes australis
CCCAGATACACCTACCTCTCCTCTACATACTGCTGGATACTCATTACATTGCTACTCCCCAGATATACCTACCTGTCCTCTACATACTGCTGGATACTCCCTCACATTAGTACTCACCAGATATACCTACTTCTCCTCTACATACTGCTGGATACTCCCTCACATTAGTACTCCCCAGATACACCTACCTCTCCTCTCCATACTGCTGGATACTCATCACATTACTACTCCCCAGATACACCTACCTCTCCTCTCCATACTGCTGGATACTCCCTCACATTAGTTCTCCCTAGATATACCTACCTCTCCTCTACATCCTGCTGGATACTCCTCACATTATTACTCCCCAGTTTCCCCAGATATACCTACCTCTCCTCTACATCCTGCTGGATACCCCCTCGCATTACTACTCCCCAGATACACCTACCTCTCCTCTACATCCTGCTGGATACCCCCTCACATTACTACTCCCCAGATACACCTACCTCTCCTCTACATACTGCTGGATACTCATTACATTACTACTCCCCAGATATACCTACCTGTCCTCTACATACTGCTGGATACTCCCTCACATTAGTACTCCCCAGATACACCTACCTGTCCTCTACATCCTGCTGGATACTCCTCACATTATTACTCCCCAGTTTCCCCAGATATACCTACCTCTCCTCTACATACTGCTGGATACTCCCTCACATTAGTACTCCCCAGATATACCTACCTCTCCTCTACATACTGCTGGATACTCCCTCACATTAGTACTCCCCAGATATACCTACCTCTCCTCTACATACTGCTGAATACTCCCTCACATTAGTACTCCCCAAATATACCTACCTCTCCTCTCCATACTGCTGGATACTCATCACATTACTACTCCCCAGATATACCTACCTCTCCTCTCCATACTGCTGGATACTCATCACATTACTACTCCCCAGATACACCTACCTCTCCTCTCCATACTGCTGGATACTCATCACATTACTACTCCCCAGATACACCTACCTCTCCATACTGCTGAATACTCCCTCACATTACTACTCCCCAGATATACCTACCTCTCCTCTCCATACTGCTGGATACTCATCACATTACTACTCCCCAGATACACCTACCTCTCCTCTCCATACTGCTGGATACCCCCTCACATTACTACTCCCCAGATACACCTACCTCTCCTCTCCATACTGCTGGATACTCATCACATTACTACTCCCCAGATATACCTACCTCTCCTCTCCATACTGCTGGATACCCCCTCACATTACTACTCCCCAGATATACCTACCTCTCCTCTCCATACTGCTGGATACTCATCACATTACTACTCCCCAGATACACCTACCTCTCCTCTCCATACTGCTGGATACTCATCACATTACTACTCCCCAGATACACCTACCTCTCCTCTCCATACTGCTGGATACTCATCACATTACTACTCCCCAGATACACCTACCTCTCCTCTCCATACTGCTGGATACTCATCACATTACTACTCCCCAGATATACCTACCTGTCCTCTACATCCTGCTGGATACTCATCACATTACTACTCCCCAGATATACCTACCTGTCCTCTACATCCTGCTGGATACCCTCTCACATTACTACTCCCCAGATACACCTACCTCTCCATACTGCTGGATACTCATCACATTACTACTCCCCAGATACACCTACCTCTCCTCTACATACTGCTGGATACTCATTACATTGCTACTCCCCAGATATACCTACCTCTCCTCTACATCCTGCTGGATACTCATCACATTACTACTCCCCAGATATACCTACCTGTCCTCTACATACTGCTGGATACTCATCACATTACTACTCCCCAGATACACCTACCTGTCCTCTACATACTGCTGGATACTCATCACATTACTACTCCCCAGATATACCTACCTCTCCTCTCCATACTGCTGGATACTCATCACATTACTACTCCCCAGATACACCTACCTCTATTCTATATACTCAGCACAGCAGCAGCTTAGTACATATCAGATACCGCTACACTCACACAGAAGCCCACTGAATACTTTGCACTGCTGAGAATGATGTATAATGAAAGGATGGTCGGACATACTGTAACAGAACACACAATGTGACTCATCATACGTGACACACACATGTAGCAGGCAGTCTGTTACCTGCCCAAAGTTCTATCTTGTGGCGCAGAAGCTTCATTATCTGCTGATGAGAGAGGAGAGAGGCAGCGAGGTGGGAGAGAGAAGAGGGAGGGGGGACAGCACACACTGCAGCTGCCTCCGCACCACACTCACACAATGCACAGGGGTAACATCTGGGCACAGAGACAAAGGATGGAGATCTTAGAGGAAGGGAGGGGGTGTAGGGACCTTTAGGACTGACTGCCAGGAGATTATTAGCACACAGTAACCCTTCTACTGCCAGATGGCATCCAATTACTGCTTGTGCATCCTTAATGAGAACAAAGGCATCTTGTAAGAGAAGAGTGAGCTGCCATATTCAATGCCCCCACCCAATCCTCAGTGCAGCCAGTGGCCTCCAGTGGGTACTTACAGTCACCTCTCCCCTAGACAGAAGAAGTCCACGTGTTGAGCGGTCTCTATTCTTCTGCCTGTCTGTAGGGTGGGAAGGGGAGGAAGGAGGGGCTCCTCTGTCCAGAGCTCTCAGTCACTGACAGGATTACAGTGGGTGAAGTGGTGCTGCGTCAGTGGGGAGGGGGAGGAGGTGGAGCCCAGTGCTGTAGAGTGTAAGCTCTGCACCTGCTGTATATAGACAGGGCCACTAATATACCTAGTATACAATGAGAGAAGCATCATGTAATACTGTCACTAGAGGATATATGCTTAGCATTACTACTGACCTATAATTATCTTACTGACAGTATATATGTGTGCATGGGAAAAAATGTGTCCCCCATTAATGAAACATTATATGAAATACCTTCTGTGCTGATAAACTTTCAGAGCTGTTTATATTTGGTGACTGGACCTGTTTTACATTATAATGATAGGATTATATTGATGCTGTTGGATGAGGGGCAGGCGGGATCTAAGAAACATTAGATATAGGAAACGTCATCTCAGGCAGCAGCTCATCTGAAGTAACATGGAACTTTGCTGCCAGTAGTTATTGACATGAGAATACCTGACGTTTAATGTAGTGTATTTAGCATGATAATACCAAACCAACAGTTTACAGTAGTTTCCTGGTTCTGAGTATCTAAGTGCAGTGTGTATGATTAGGGGGGACGGGGGGGGCTGTTGGCTAAAAATAAAACTTCTTCTTAGACATATCCAGCTCCAAAAAGACGGCCTAAGAGACTACATGACATCACTAGGACTTCAAAGGTGAGTGGTTTCCTATGTGGGAGTCTTCAGAGTGGATGTGGTATCTGATCAATGGGTGGGTCTGTATAAAGTAGTTATAAATATGAAGGGATATAGGGAATCTGTGCATTGACAGGTCTGTACAAATGAGGGGTGGCCTAATAAAAAGGCCCCCAGTGGGGACATCTGTGCAGTCTGGGGTCCTGTGCAAAATTGCTTGCAATGGAAGAGGGTTCTGCACAATTAAGGGTATATGAAAAGTGTCTGGCAATGGGCTCTGGGTTGAGGCTCTGTCAGGAGAATGTTGATAATGAACCAGCAGAGACATTGGGGGTGAATGTTATTCATGAATTACAAAGTAATGAATGTTGTAGTCAATCTGCACGTGAATAACATTATTGTGGGGAAGTATTTGGTAATGATGAGGGCTGTGACATGGTCATGTTTGAGGGAAGTTATGGACTGATTAGCCCCCAGATGACCCCATGTAAAAGAAGTATTACTAGTACTGGGTCGATTTCAAACAAGAACAATGAGTTCCAAAATGTAGGGAGTGAAAGAATTTCTGGAAGCCAGGAAGTTAGTGTTGCTGTATAATTTAGGAGAACCTTCCGAAAGTATTGGTGGAAAGAGCGAGGAACTATTCTGCATTTCATTGGGACCACAGAGACATCGGACGTTGCTGTAGGACTGACTGGAAGGGGAACCTCCATGGGAGCTCAAGGAGATACGAAATTAAAGCTGGACTTTGTTGAATAACCTACATTGTGAAGTTGAGGCGACCAATGGAAGGACTAACATATGGATCTGGTACAGACATCTTTTACAGAAAGGAGGCTTCCAGGGACCGGATTCCTTCTAGTTTGTCTAGATACAGGCAAGCTTATGTCTTGTCCGAGTCAGGTGCGAATCCTTGAAATTCATTGGAGGTTGAAGTATGAATTTTTTTGGGAGCCAATGGAATATAAAATTCTGAAAAGAGCGATAGGACTATCCAGGCTGAATAGCTTGAAGTCAGGAAGCTCAGTGAAGAGACAGGTGAATGACCAATACTTTTTTGATGTTCAAAAGCCAGAAGACGATTTCGGCAAACTGAGCCGGGGACTGATTTTTGGCCTGAAGAGTAATCTACTGAAACAGTTGAACACTTGGTGCTATGCAGGTGCCAGATGGAAGAATGGGGAGAATATTTAAAGCATGAGATACCTGATTATGAGAACCTTTGCTGAATTCCCTGGTATAAACGATGGTGTGATCGAGTCTGCAATATCGGAGAGTAGTATTCCGAGGAAGGAAGGGAGCCACAAGAGGCGGAAATATCAATAATGAGACTACTTATCCTTAGAAAACTTTCAGACTGCTACACGGATGGAACCAATTCACCAGGATGGAAATAGGGGGGGAGGCAAATGGGCCAATGAGAATACCTTATTTAGGAGCTTGCAGACGTTATGAGATATGATAAATGTATTCAATCTGTTGTCAGCAGTTAAGAGAGAGGGGAAGTGCAATGATACATGTATGTAATTCCTGCAAAATCCGGACATCACAAACATAACAATTTCCGGTATGTTTATCCTTAAACTGTCCATGTTGAAGCTAGTCACTTGCCAGGGTTTGGGGGATGTAGCATTAGAGTGGGCGCATTTGCAATTGTAACATACACGAAGCATGTGCTGTTGCTGTAGTTGCAGATTTACTAAATAAAGTTGCTGCAAATTGACACATCAAGATACTGAAATGGGTGGTCTTGGATGAAGAGGGGTTGACAGGGGGAAGAGGCTACCTCATAGAGGGGATGGTGGAGGCTCTTGTTCCAGAAGGGGCAAGGACTGGAATGCTGTGCGACAAAATTCAAAAGTATAATTAAGGGAGCGCCAGAACTGGCAAGACGATGCTTTTAACCTGGTAAAAATGTCTACTGAGCTGCTGCAATATTTGCTGAGAAGGACCTGTGGTAGTCATAGGATGCCAATACGTTGTACCAAGTAGAACGTGTAACTCTTACCTGCAGCTTGTGAGACAGGATGGTGAGTTATAAGATTAATCCCATATAGCAATGCAAATAAATGAACTAGTTGAGGGATGAGGATGAATGGATTGGTGTCAAGGACATTTACTGCAGAGTGGAAAAATATAAACTTGAGCGGCAGTGTTGCGGGTTGAGGCAGGTTAGACCTTATGTAGGACAAGGTGGTAGTCGGGGGATAATCTTATAAAACAGACAGTGCAGTTCTTATACGTTTAGGGCATTTTTGCCCATTATTTCTCTACTGCACTTGTGTGTAATATTACCTGTGTGACAGCTCTTATTAATGTCCCCAATTGAATCCGAAAAGTCCTCCAAGGTAGGAAGCAGACAGAGCGCGGTCTCTGAGCCACCATCAATGTTTTAGATCTCTGCAGCTGCCTCTGGGCAAACACCCAGTCTCTGGCGCTGCAGCATCACAATATTATACGGAGAAGGCCGAGCACCGAGAGGAGGTAAGAAGCCTCCGATAGATCATGTGTCTTCACTGTTATTACAAAGTCATGAATGGCAAAACATATAATGGGGTAACCCTTGGTGTTCTCCGGTTATTAGACAGCGCGTATCATGTCCTGTGTGGGACATCATGCTCCAGTGATATCGCCCACATGCATTCTGGGGTTGGAGAACTTGGGAGGCTGATTGTCTCAGCCGAAACAGAACCCACCCGCGAGAATGGTCCCATCACATACAGTCGTTTGGCCCATTGGTAAGACGCCGGGGTCAGCCAGAGTAGCCCTCATGGCATCCCAAGAATTTTACAATTCTAAACCCAGATGTGCAGCAAAACCTGGGGCCAACTGTAGCGGTCTATACCTTGTATAGTATAGATACAAAACCTGGGGCTGACTGTAGCGGTCTATACCTTGTATAGTATAGATACAAAACCTGGGGCTGACTGTAGCGGTCTATACCTTGTATAGTATAGATACAAAACCTGGGGCCAACTGTAGCGGTCTATACCTTGTATAGTACAGATACAAAACCTGGCGCTGACTGTAGCGGTCTATACCTTGTATAGTATAGATACAAAATCTGGGGCCGACTGTAGCGGTCTATACCTTGTATAGTATATCATCATGATCATTTATTTATATAGCGCCAGCAGATTCCGTAGCGCTTTACAATTGGGAACAAACATTAATAAGACAATACTGGGTAATACATACAGACAGAGAGGTAAGAGGATCCTGCTCACAGATTACAGTCTATAGTATAGATACAAAACCTATTCAAATGACAATTAATATAGATAGGAGAAAAATTGCTGCTTATTAATAGAAGTTGTTTTGCATAAATTTCAATTATAATGGAAGAAAAACAAAAAAACAAAAACAAGCGCAAATAGATCCTAATAAATAACACAGTAGATGTAAATTATATAATACAATTTATTTGTACAAACATTAATACATATATAAAGCAAACAATGAAAATGAAAGGAAAATATCAAAACATACTCCACCAAACCAAGAATCCAGACTAAATATGTTTGGTTGTCTTCGTTTCAACTCACTTCTTCCCTTTTGATATGTGGTTTCCTCAGAGACCAAACAAAAGAGCCATCTCTGAGACAACCACTCATCACTAGTGGAGAAACGCGTCAGTAGAACTCCTCTGACCCATGATCACAGGACATAATTATAACGTTACTGATCGGACCGACTGACTTAAGGAGAGATCACAATCTCAGTTGGATTCCACTATCAACATTGCACATTCCCCCTTTTCACGGCCTGGAGTGGGGTAAGGTTCATATATAACGGAGAGAGAACAAGTTTAGACAGCAGAGGAGTGATTGGCTATGTAGTTCTAGCAGGCGGAGCTACCAGCCGCTTGTAGGACTTCATGAGTCAGATGTATGGAGTATGATCTGTATCTCCAGGTTCTTATACTGACGGCTGTATCAGATGACTGACCGTGACTGAAAAAGGAATTGTGATCCACATCATAGTGTGGTGTATATCATGCAACCAATGTGCAGAATTTAATAGATACAATCGTGTCTTGTACTGTGGGCTAATTCAGTGCTTTCTTATCATCAAAAATTCCAGATTATGCAATGAATTACTGTCTACGAGAGCTTTTTCCCCTATATGTGTACTACAGGTGATTTCAACAAAATTTAAGACCAAAGTTAGTCCGGATTAATGGTTTGGTGGAGTATGTTATAATATTTTCTTTTTCTTTTTAATTTTTTGCTTTCCAATGTTCATGCGTGTGTTAAAACAGGTAAAAAAGAAAAAAGAAACGGGTGGAGGCTGGTCCTGGTGGCAACGGAATGGCCGCCCAGCTCACGGTACTCCAACATCCTCGGGATTGCAGTCTGTCCACCTTGCTGGTTGCTTCTTCATTTCGATCTTTTCTCCTCTCCGCTACCGGAACCACTCTTTAGATCTGGCTTTGATGACATGATACCGAGACCGCTATCCCTTTGGCCTCAGATTTTTTCGCACAAAGTGGTACAGACCATGATTAAAGCTAGAAACCTTCAGCTATTTATTATCGGGTATGGAAGGCATTACATTCTGTGGTGAGTGGCAGAGATTTCACACCTCTCAGGTCAGAGTGTGATGCCTGTTGCTGTCAGGCGCCGTCCCCGCATACCTGCTCCTTTATGGGGGACGGTCGCCTTCCTCCAGTCACCGGAGTCTACGATGTATGATTCATCGTGTAGGTAGCATGTAATACTCTGCATGCTTGCGATATGCCAGATGACATTCCGTAAAGCCTGCCTAGAAGGATTAGGGTCTTTCCAATGTTTAGCTATTAGGGATTTGGTAGCAGACAGTATGTGAGAGATCAGCTTGTTGGATGGGGCGCTCTCATCAGGGACAGGGCGAGAGAGAAGAAACGATCAGGGATCCTTAGTGATCTGTTGTTCAGATACAGAGTACAAGGACCATGTTCCAAAAAGGGATTATACGGTGGCAGGTCCACCATATATGTAGCATTGTGCCTCTCTGGCCACATTTTTGCCAACAGCTTGGAGTGGCAGTGGGAAACATTGTAGACAACCTATCTGGGCTATTGTACCACCTATAGTACAGCTTGTATGCAGTTTCTTTAATAAGTGTGGGTATTGAGCTCTTGGCAATCTGGGGAAAGCAGTTTACCTTTTATTTTAATAATCAACAAACAATGAAATTGATAATCTGATCCCCATTATCCGACAAACGGCAATGCCTTCTGGAGTCGTTTCTATCACATCTGTAACAACCCCATCCAGAGCGCAGGCCATGAGTAGAAGCGTAATGCAGAATGCAACTCATACATGTTGCAGTTTTGTATCCGTAAGCCTCATGTTAATAATTATGTGTATGCATATGTATAACACGCAGGTATGTGTATGATCATAGGGTACAAACCACTTCCTTTAACTTATGGTCCTTTGGATGAGAATCGGAGTGCTCCAGGCATTTATAGCACAGCTTCTCCACTCCTTGGTGTGGATGAGATCAGTCATCAGAGGCACCACCTGGAACAGATACTAGAAGGTCTCCTGTTTGGACCTAGACTTGTGGCTGTTTCACATGCAGCAGCATTAGATCCTGCCTCGTGTTATTTCTAAGCAGAAGGCGGTGGGCTATTCCTGGCTCTAAGGGCTTTATAAAGCTTGTCACAGGATGAGAGCTGGCTCCATATAGGGGTATAATCAGGGAACATGCCATTGTGCGATAGCGGTGGAGGCGACGATGATGCAGAAGACAATGTAGATATATGTACGGACACATACTCGCTACTAAACTGCTTTTCTCACACTTGGCACTTAGTAATATTTAGTCAGCTGGATGTAGGTGATTTCAAATTCACATTGCACTACATTAAGTAACAAGTCAGTTAGAGGCCAGTGCGCTCTCCAGACATCCAGCTCATGCACCAGGTAGTGTCACATTACATTCATAAGATAACACCGCTGACACACAAGGACACAACCACAGTAACAATGTTATTCACTTGTATCTTAAATACTCCTCATCCATCGATATCGGCATTTACAGGCTGCAGAACAGAACCTAGAACCGCCTGATGTTACACAGTCGGAAAGTCAGGAACCATAAATTTTGCTTTTTTTCAGCATTAAAATCTGCTAAGGGCAAGTTCCAAAATCCAGAGATGATCCCTGAAAATCAGGGACAATGAGCAAATACAAACAATGGAGATGAAAGTCTCCTGATATAAATACCATGATTCATGTGCTCTACCTAGTGCTGACAGCTGGGAATATAACACAGAGCTCACCAGATACAATGTCACATAATAAAACGTAATAATATAAAATATAAGACTAGTGGAAGCCAGCGAGGGGTTCTGTGTCTATAAACAGCAGCATGAGTCACACAGAGCGGTGAGATCCTGCACATGTCACAGTATGTGGGTGCGTTATTACATATAATACACCATCCACTGACATGTATACATATAATCAGTCAGAGTCATGTCACATCACTACTTATAATTTCCAGGAGTGGCAGCTTCTACTCTACAAATATAGAGATATTTTACATATCTGCATTTCCTGATCTTTGGAATGAAACTCATCTGTATTGTGTTAGTACATTCACTTCCCTGTCCAGAAATACTGAGCAGTAAATGACAACGATGTGCGCAATGTCATGAGGGCGGCTGACAAGCTGTCAGCGCAGTTCTGTATACAAACACATCCATCTGTGCACGAAGTACTGCAAGATCTGTCAGTAAGAGCAGGTCCTGATACACAGGGTAAGAAGAGATTCTGGCTAGTACATTGTAATCTGTCTTCAGGGATGACTGACAATTACATGAAAGGAATCTGCTGTTAAAATTAAATTCTGGCTGGATCCATCTTCCTCCTGAAAATGGGAAGAAATAATTTCTTGTATAAATATATTTCCACTGATGGAGCTTTGTGTACATCATAAACTGCAGAAAATGTATTAAGACATCTCTGATGTAGAGCGCGTGTGATTCTGTGACACAGGATATAGCCCAGGAAGGGGAAGGCATCACCTTGACAACTCCATTCATACTTGGGAGAGTGGAACTCTGTATTTGCTGAGGACTCCTTTAGACAGCTTTGATGCAAGACGGACATCGCCTTTAGGGACCTGTATGTATTTCCCCCAAGTGTCACCAGACTGGCTTGTTCTGCATATATCTTTATTTTATAGTAAGACTACTTCCACTGGTAAGTTCTGTACACTACAATACTAGATATGAAGTTTATATCACGTGCAGGAGTAACAAGAAAGACATGGTGCCGTCTGTATGATGCCGATACCAATGCGCTATATATAAAGCTGTAATCTGACATTTCCAGAAAGCAATAACCTCTGAGAGTTCTGTGGGTATTTCAGACATTACACACATTTGTATAGGTCGGGCGTTCACCCGATTTAGCCCCATATGACAATTCTGTAAAAACCACAACACTTGGTGCTGTGGAACGGTAAGGAGATAGTGTTTTATAACCTCTGGGTCCAATGAGAACACATTACAACAATAACAGGGGAACCATCAGAGTTTATTGTTCTCTATGATAACGCAGAAAGGGGTGTTGGCACCTGGCCACAATAATTCACAGCAACTACAATTACTTACAAGGTGAATTGAACCAGCAAAGCACGGCAACATTTTTACACCCACTGACAATTATGCCACATTCATTTGTTTCATAGACACTGCCACAAGGGCCAGTGTAAATAGCGAGTACTATGTTACATATCCTGTGCTCCTATATACAAGCTAACACAATCACAGCCAGGGTGTAGAGACAGTGCTATGTAAAGGACAGCAGTGAGACTATCCCCAACCTCCAGCAGCCGGAGCATGTCGCTCTCACAAACAGGCTCACAGAAAATATATTCTTCTAAATATAGATCAGTGCTGTGTCCAGCACTCAGGTTCCCGGAAGAACATAATGCAGAGCATGGAACCTAATCAATCATGTACTCAGCAGGGCTCAGACATAGGGAAGGCACATCCCCCTCCTGTGACCGTCAATGTAGTGACATGGGAAGGATTATAGACACACTAATGTCAGGTTCTCAGCAGACTATTGGGGCACTCTGCAGGGAGTAGACACTAGGCCCACAGCCCATCACACTCTTCCACAACAGGGATGGAACCCAAGGAAAGCGACAATAAATAGTCTGTGCTCGTTATGCCTCCGTCTCATTAAACTTTCTCTTCCTGTAACCCTGCACCAGATTGGAAGCTGTGATCTGAGCAGCGGTCCCTCTTTCCCAGCTCTGAAAGGCATTCAGCCCAATCTGTCCAGCCTGGAACAAGCCACGCTCCAGTTCATCCAGCCTGGCCACCAGCCCGGAGGTGTCCTCATTATAAGCATTTTGTGAGGAGTCCATGATGCGACGAAAGCGTCCAATGAAGGTCTAACAAAGGACAAATATATGTATCAGACAACGTGCAATGAACGTAAACCTGTACCTGCCAACAACACAGACACTCAGTAACCACAATCACAACCACAGATCCTCACAATCTGCAGAAGGTTAAAGCAACTAAATATTCAAATGTTAATTTAAACCTTGTTTAAACTTCAATGGATCATTAAACCCCACAATTGAAAGTTCCACATATTAACCACACAGGTACAAGCGATTGTTCAGCGTTACCATTACATCACCCTGCATCCCTGTTATAAAGTTTCCACCTCACCCCCCTGAATTAGACAGAAGCTCCTCCCACAGCTTTTGATGGGATCACATAGATGTCAGAAAGACAGACAGCTGAGCTGCTGTGACATCACTGACCCAGCCTCTGTATATTAAACAATCCACTCTGTGCATTCCTGCACAGCAAGCCTGCCAAGCTGTCTGAGTACAGAATAACCTGCTGCAGAGGTGAGAAGGAGCCCACCCGTTATTTCACGTGTATCGTTCAGCACAGGAATACATGATATTGTCATATATTAGCCTTTTCTCTTGAACAATGTTTTTTGTCCAGAAAATTATCTTAGAGTATCACATTTTATGTAATTTACCACTATAGTATGTAAACGGGAGAAAAGTTTGTTAATCTGTTTGAACATAAGAAGTTACTTTGACATTGTACTGTAATAAAACCTTTTGAAAATATCCAGAATGTTTTTACCAAAGCATGGCCTTCTATTCCAGAACATTACCTGTAGTATGGTCTTTGCAATCTCTGCATTCTCTGGACTATCAAAGTTGAGTAGCTGGCAGCCAAAGCCATAGTAATGTGGCCCCATTTTGTGGAGGTCCACCACATTAGCATCAGCGCTAAACACGGTGCGCCAGCCCTCCCGGTAAATCTTTGGAAGTTCCACGGAAATAACCCGTCGCTTATTGTCATACAGACCCTTCACCAGCCATAGCGGCAGCTCCATCTTGCTGCCCTGATAACAGAGAACAATTGTTACACATAATTCTCATCCAGGAATGAACAATGAAACAAGACTATAAAATAAGAGTCCCCTCTGCTGTAATGAATCCGCTAGAGGAAATGTGGATTTTACATCATTCCTAACTAATGCAATCTCAGCAGTGTGTATTGATTATCTTGTTTATACATTAATATAATGGGTGGATGGAGAGCAGCCAGGAAATATGAGATATAGATATATATTGTTAGGTACAAACCTTTCTGCAATACTTTGTAGCATTATTTATAAGTGACTTCCTCAACAACGGTATAATTTACTGTTAGGTCAGGGTCTCAAGACCCAGCAGCGGCATTTCAATATAGTCCAGTGAATTGGTGCACTGTATGGAGAGGCATGAATAAGACACACACCAGACAGACAGTCACCAGGAGGTTTCAATGGAAGCACTCCAATGAGTGTGTCAGTTTCCTGAGACTACTGAAATATCTACATACGAAGGAGGTACTAACATTTCACTGTTGGAGTTTTACATGAACAACCAAATGACTGCATCTTATATATATATATTTCCCTGAACCATTACCTCAATATATAAGAATACAGAGGTATAGTATAATAAGACAAGCACAGTAGAAATATCAGCGTGTTATCAGCAAACTGGCCATGAGTCTCTGGTCACATATAAGGACTGTAGTGTATTCATCACAGGTAAAGTACATTCACAACACATGTAACCAGAGACCCAGAGCAGCCACAAGGATCATTCATTTATATGTCGCACGCTGGTTAATATGCAGCATGTTCTTCAAGAAAATGAGATTGATCACCCTTGTCTTGTCTGTATGTATCATTATGTTTATCCTGTAAGAGCTCACTGGACAAGATGGTTCTGCTCTGTGCAATGTTATTATAATGCATTACTGTGTATTTTGTTTATAACACATAAAAAAGAACAAAATTCAGCATGTTCAGACCTTCAGGATCACTCCAGCCAGATCCTGGTGTTCAGTGAGCTACCGCGTGTAGAATTATGCTCTATCTGTAATTATAGCACAACAGTTACCTTCAATCAGGTGTCAGTTAGCTGCATCTGACACGAGAAAGCAATGTGCAGCCAAAAGGGCGCATATTGTATATGATAGCTGACTGGTCTGGGTTCATTTAAAAGTAAAAAAAACAGCTGAATTTACACCACAGATTTTCAATTGTTGGGGATGATGAGTCTCACTGAACTATAGTATGTGGATGGTTCCTCAAAATAAATACTCTATGGCGGCGGTTCCCAAACTGTGCGCCGCGGCGCTGTCACTGGGGTGCCGCGGGCCAGCCATAAAAAAAAAGAAAGAGCACATAAACTTACCAATCCGCCGGGCGTCGGGACCCAGCAGCCTCCTCTCTCCCGCAGCAGTCACTGAATAGCGGGAAGCAGAGGAGGACAGAGGACAGCGGGAAGCAGAAGAGGACAGAGGGCAGCAGAGGGGGGCAGCGGGCAGCAGAGGGGGGCAGCGGGCAGCAGAGGGGGGCAGCGGGCAGCAGAGTGACAGAGGGCAACAGAGTGACAGAGGGCTGCAGAGGGGGCAGAGTGCCTGGATGCAGTGTGACAGAGGGCAGAGGAGGGGGACAGCGTGACGAGGGCAGTGAGAGGTGACAGAGGGCAGAGGGGGCAGCGTGAGAGGGGGCAGAGTGACTGGATGCAGAGGGGGAAGTGTGACAGAGGGCAGAGGAGGGGGAAAGTGTGACAGAGGAGGGGGACAGTGTGACAGAGGGCAGAAGAGGGGGACAGAGGGCAGATGAGGGGGACAGCGTGACAGAGGGCAGAGGAGGAGGACAGCGTGACAGAGAAGGGGGGCAGCGTGACAGAGGGCAGTGAGAGGGGGCAGCATCAGAGGGGGCAGCGTGAGAGCGGGCATAGTGACTGGATGCAGAGGAGGCAGTGTGTCTGGATGTAGAGGAGGCATTTTTGCATACAACTAAATAAGTATTTCTGTCCTGACCTAAATACTTATTACATTTTTTTGACCCAACTACTTCTAAAACAGGACTGCTCAGTAATTATTTTGGAGGGGTGCCTTGAAAAAATTTGGAGACTCCAAGTGTGCCGTGAACTGCAAACGTTTGGGAACCACTGCTCTATGGTGTGGGGATGGCTAGGTAGGACTGCTGTCCAGGGTCCTGCATTACTCCTCTCTCCCTGAATATCCCTTTACCTACCTCCGCCTCAGTCTCTGATCATCCCTCTACCTCTCTCTGCCTCCATTTCTCCTCTCTACCTCTATGTCCCCATTACTCCTCTCTCCCTGACCACCTCTCTCAGCCTCCATGTCCTTATTACTCCGCTCTCCCTGAATATCCCTCCACTACTTCTCTCTCTCCCTGATCATCTCTCTACCTCCATGGCCCCATTACTCCTCTCTCTTCCTCATCATCCCTCTATCTCCCTCTGCCTCCATGTCTCCACTACTCCTCTCTCCCTGATCATCCATCTACCTCTATCTGCCTCCATGTCCCCATTACTCCTCTCTCCCTGATCATCCCTCTACCTCTCTCCGCCTCCATGTCCCCATTACTACTATCTCCCTGATAATCCATCTACCTCTCTCCGCCTCCATGTCCCCATTACTCCTCTCTCCCTGATCATCCCTCTACCTCCATGGCCCCATTACTCCTCTCTCTTCCTCATCATCCCTCTATCTCCCTCTGCCTCCATTACTCCTCTCTCCCTGATCATCCCTCTACCTCTATCTGCCTCCATGTCCCCATTACTCCTCTCTCCCTGATCATCCCTCTACCTCTATCTGCCTCCATGTCCCCATTACTCCTCTCTCCCTGATCATCCCTCTACCTATATATGCCTCCATTACTCCTCTCTCCCTGATCATCCCTCTACCTCCATGTCCCCATTACTCCTCTCTCCCTGATCATCCCTCTACCTCCATGGCCCCATTACTCCTCTCTCCCTGATCATCCCTCTATCTCCCTCTGCCTCCATTACTCCTCTCTCCCTGATCATCCCTCTACCTCTCTCTGCCTCCATGTCCCCATTACCTCTCTCCCTGATCATCCCTCTACCTGCCTCCATGTCCCCATTACTCCTCTCTCCCTGATCATCCCTCCACCTCCATGTCCCCATTACTCCTCTCTCCCTGATCATCCCTCTACCTCCATGTCCCCATTACTCCTCTCTCCCTGATCATCCCTCTACCTCCATGTCCCCATTACTCCTCTCTCCCTGATCATCCCTCTTCCTCCATGGTCCCATTACTCCTCTCTCCATGATCATCCCTCTACCTCTATCTGCCTCCATGTCCCCATTACTCCTCTCTCCCTCATCATCCCTCTATCTCCCTCTGCCTCCATGTCTCCATCATCCCTCTACCTCCATGTCCCCATTACTCCTCTCTCCCTGATCATCCCTCTACCTGCCTCCATGTCCCCATTACTCCTCTCTCCCTGATCATCCCTCTACCTCCATGTCCCCATTACTCCTCTCTCCCTGATCATCCCTCTACCTGCCTCCATGTCCCCATTACTCCTCTCTCCCTGATCATCCCTCTACCTCCATGTCCCCATTACTCCTCTCTCCATGATCATCCCTCTACCTCTATCTGCCTCCATGTCCCCATTACTCCTCTCTCCCTGATCATCCCTCTACCTCCATGTCCCCATTATTCCTCTCTCCCTGATCATCCCTCTACCTCTATCTGCCTCCATGTCCCCATTACTCCTCTCTCCCTGATCATCCTTCTAGCTCCATGTCCCCATTACTCCTCTCTCCCTGATCATCCCTCTACCTCCATGTCCCCATTACTCCTCTCTCCCTGATCATCCCTCTACCTCTATCTGCCTTCATGTCCCCATTACTCCTCTCACCCTGATCATCCCTCTACCTCCATGTCCCCATTACTCCTCTCTCCCTGATCATCCCTCTACCTCCATGTCCCCATTGCTCCTCTCTCCCTGATCATCCCTCTACCTCCATGGCCCCATTACTCCTCTCTCCATGATCATCCCTCTACCTCTATCTGCCTCCATGTCCCCATTACTCCTCTCTCTTCCTCATCATCCCTCTATCTCCCTCTGCCTCCATGTCTCCACTACTCCTCTCTCCCTGATCATCCATCTACCTCTATCTGCCTCCGTGTCCCCATTACTCCTCTCTCCCTGCTCATTCCTCTACCTCCATATCCCCATTTCTCCTCTCTCCCTGATCATCCCTCTACCTCTATCTGCCTCCATATCCCCATTACTCCTCTCTCCATGATCATCCCTCTACCTCCATGTCCCCATTACTCCTCTCCCCCCTTTCTCCACGGACATTATATGTACTGTGATATAATATTGGGGGTTACCTCAGGGATGCTGTGACTGTCCCCCCCTTTCTCCACGGACATTATATGTACTGTGATATAATATTGGGGGTCACCTCAGGGATGCTGTCACTGTCCCCCCCTTTCTCCACGGACATTATATGTACTGTGATATAATATTGGGGTCACCTCAGGGATGCTGTCACTTCCCCCCTTTCTTCACGGACATTATATGTACTGTGATATAATATTGGGGGTCACCTCAGGGATGCTGTCACTGTCTCCCCATTTCTCCACGGACATTATATGTACTGTGATATAATATTGGGGTCACCTCAGGGATGCTGTCACTGTCCCCCCCTTTCTCCACGGACATTATATGTACTGTGATATAATATTGGGGGTCACCTCAGGGATGCTGTCACTGTCCCCCCCTTTCTCCACGGACATTATATGTAGTGTGATATAATATTTGGGGTCACCTCAGGGATGCTGTCACTGTCCCCCCCTTTCTCCACGGACATTATATGTACTGTGATATAATATTGGGGTTACCTCAGGGATGCTGTCACTGTCCCCCCCTTTCTCCACGGACATTATATGTACTGTGATATAATATTTGGGGTCACCTCAGGGATGCTGTCACTGTCCCCCCCTTTCTCCACGGACATATGTACTGAGATATAATATTGGGGTCACCTCAGGGATGCTGTCACTGTCTCCCCATTTCTCCATGGACATTGTATGTACTGTGATATAATATTGGGGGTCACCTCAGGGATGCTGTCACCGTCCCCCCCCTTTCTCCACGGACATTATATGTACTGTGATATAATATTTGGGGTCACCTCAGGGATGCTGTCACTGTCCCCCCCTTTCTCCACGGACATATGTACTGTGATATAATATTGGGGTCACCTCAGGGATGCTGTCACTGTCTCCCCATTTCTCCATGGACATTATATGTACTGTGATATAATATTGGGGGTCACCTCAGGGATGCTGTCACTGTCCCCCCCCTTTCTCCACGGACATTATATGTACTGTGATATAATATTGGGGTCACCTCAGGGATGCTGTCACTGTCCCCCCCTTTCTCCACGGACATTATATGTACTGTGATATAATATTGGGGTCACCTCAGGGATGCTGTCACTGTCCCCCCCTTTCTCCACGGACATTATATGTACTGCGATATAATATTTGGGGTTCACCTCAGGGATGCTGTCACTGTCCCCCCCTTTCTCCACGGACATTATATGTACTGTGATATAATATTGGGGTCACCTCAGGGATGCTGTCACTGTCCCCCCCTTTCTCCACGGACATTATATGTACTGTGATATAATATTGGGGTCACCTAAGGGATGCTGTCACTGTCTCCCCATTTCTCCACGGACATTATATGTACTGTGATATAATATTGGGGTCACCTCAGGGATGCTGTCACTGTCTCCCCATTTCTCCACGGACATTATATGTACTGTGATATAATATTGGGGTCACCTCAAGGATGCTGTCACTGTCCCCCCCTTTCTCCACGGACATTATATGTACTGTGATATAATATTGGGGGTCACCTCAGGGATGCTGTCACTGTCCCCCCCTTTCTACACGGACATTATATGTACTGTGATATAATATTGGGGTCACCTCAGGGATGCTGTCACTGTCCCCCCCTTTCTCCACGGACATTATATGTACTGTGATATAATATTGGGGTCACCTCAGGGATGCTGTCACTGTCTCCCCATTTCTCCACGGACATTATATGTACTGTGATATAATATTGGGGTCACCTCAGGGATGCTGTCACTGTCCCCCCCTTTCTCCACGGACATTATATGTACTGTGATATAATATTGGGGGTCACCTCAGGGATGCTGTCACTGTCCCCCCCTTTCTCCACGGACATTATATGTACTGTGATATAATATTGGGGTCACCTCAGGGATGCTGTCACTGTCTCCCCCTTTCTCCACAGACATTATATGTACTGTGATATAATATTTGGGGTTACCTCAGGGATGCTGTCACTGTCCCCCCCTTTCTCCACGGACATTATATGTAGTGTGATATAATATTGGGGTCACCTCAGGGATGCTGTCACTGTCCCCCCCTTTCTCCACGGACATTATATGTACTGTGATATAATATTGGGGTCACCTCAGGGATGCTGTCACTGTCCCCCCCTTTCTCCACGGACATTATATGTAGTGTGATATAGTATTTGGGGGGTCACCTCAGGGATGCTGTCACTGTCCCCCCCTTTCTCCACAGACATATGTACTGTGATATAATATTGGGGTCACCTCAGGGATGCTGTCACTGTCCCCCCCTTTCTCCACGGACATTATATGTAGTGTGATATAATATTGGGGTCACCTCAGGGATGCTGTCACTGTCCCCCCCTTTCTCCACAGACATTATATGTACTGTGATATAATATTGGGGTCACCTCAGGGATGCTGTCACTGTCCCCCCCTTTCTCCACGGACATTATATGTAGTGTGATATAATATTGGGGGGTCACCTCAGGGATGCTGTCACTGTCCCCCCCTTTCTCCACAGACATTATATGTACTGTGATATAATATTGGGGTCACCTCAGGGATGCTGTCACTGTCCCCCCCTTTCTCCACGGACATTATATGTAGTGTGATATAATATTGGGGGTCACCTCAGGGATGCTGTCACTGTCCCCCCCTTTCTCCACAGACATATGTAGTGTGATATAATATTGGGGGGTCACCTCAGGGATGCTGTCACTGTCCCCCCCTTTCTCCACGGACATTATATGTACTGTGATATTGTATTTGGGGGGTCACCTCAGGGATGCTGTCACTGTCCCCCCCTTTCTCCACGGACATTATATGTAGTGTGATATAATATTTGGAGATACCTCAGGGATGCTGTCACTGTCCCCCCCTTTCTCCACGGACATTATATGTAGTGTGATATAATATTGGGGTCACCTCAGGGATGCTGTCACTGTCCCCCCCTTTCTCCACAGACATTATATGTACTGTGATATAATATTGGGGTCACCTCAGGGATGCTGTCACTGTCCCCCCCTTTCTCCACGGACATTATATGTAGTGTGATATAATATTGGGGGGTCACCTCAGGGATGCTGTCACTGTCCCCCCCTTTCTCCACAGACATTATATGTACTGTGATATAATATTGGGGTCACCTCAGGGATGCTGTCACTGTCCCCCCCTTTCTCCACGGACATTATATGTAGTGTGATATAATATTGGGGTCACCTCAGGGATGCTGTCACTGTCCCCCCCTTTCTCCACAGACATTATATGTACTGTGATATAATATTGGGGTCACCTCAGGGATGCTGTCACTGTCCCCCCCTTTCTCCACGGACATTATATGTAGTGTGATATAATATTGGGGGTCACCTCAGGGATGCTGTCACTGTCCCCCCCTTTCTCCACAGACATTATATGTAGTGTGATATAATATTGGGGGGTCACCTCAGGGATG
Source organism: Mixophyes australis (assembly GCA_036250195.1). NCBI lineage: Eukaryota > Metazoa > Chordata > Amphibia > Anura > Limnodynastidae > Mixophyes > Mixophyes australis. The sequence continues at coordinate 1,182,574 of JAVHZZ010000010.1, forward strand.
CTGTCACTGTCCCCCCCTTTCTCCACGGACATTATATGTACTGTGATATAGTATTTGGGGGGTCACCTCAGGGATGCTGTCACTGTCCCCCCCTTTCTCCACGGACATTATATGTACTGTGATATAGCATTTGGAGTTACCTCAGGGATGCTGTCACTGTCCCCCCCTTTCTCCACGGACATTATATGTACTGTGATATAGTATTTGGGGGGTCACCTCAGGGATGCTGTCACTGTCCCCCCCTTTCTCCACAGACATTATATGTACTGTGATATAATATTGGGGGGTCACCTCAGGGATGCTGTCACTGTCCCCCCCTTTCTCCACGGACATTATATGTACTGTGATATAATATTTGGGGTTACCTCAGGGATGCTGTCACTGTCCCCCCCTTTCTCCACGGACATTATATGTACTGTGATATAATATTTGGGGTTACCTCAGGGATGCTGTCACTGTCCCCCCCTTTCTCCACGGACATTATATGTACTGTGATATAATATTGGGGGTCACCTCAGGGATGCTGTCACTGTCCCCCCCTTTCTCCACGGACATTATATGTAGTGTGATATAATATTGGGGGTCACCTCAGGGATGCTGTCACTGTCCCCCCCTTTCTCCACGGACATTATATGTACTGTGATATAATATTGGGGTCACCTCAGGGATGCTGTCACTGTCCCCCCCTTTCTCCACGGACATTATATGTAGTGTGATATAATATTGGGGTCACCTCAGGGATGCTGTCACTGTCCCCCCCTTTCTCCACGGACATTATATGTAGTGTGATATAGTATTTGGGGGTCACCTCAGGGATGCTGTCACTGTCCCCCCCTTTCTCCACGGACATTATATGTAGTGTGATATAGTATTTGGGGTTACCTCAGGGATGCTGTCACTGTCCCCCCCTTTCTCCACGGACATTATATGTAGTGTGATATAGTATTTGGGGGTCACCTCAGGGATGCTGTCACTGTCCCCCCCTTTCTCCACGGACATTATATGTAGTGTGATATAGTATTTGGGGTTACCTCAGGGATGCTGTCACTGTCCCCCCCTTTCTCCACGGACATTATATGTAGTGTGATATAGTATTTGGGGGTCACCTCAGGGATGCTGTCACTGTCCGCCCCTTTCTCCACGGACATTATATGTACTGTGATATAATATTGGGGTTACCTCAGGGATGCTGTCACTGTCCCCCCCTTTCTCCACGGACATTATATGTACTGTGATATAATATTTGGGGTTACCTCAGGGATGCTGTCACTGTCCCCCCCTTTCTCCACGGACATTATATGTACTGTGATATAATATTGGGGTCACCTCAGGGATGCTGTCACTGTCCCCCCTTTCTCCACGGACATTATATGTAGTGTGATATAATATTGGGGTCACCTCAGGGATGCTGTCACTGTCCCCCCCTTTCTCCACGGACATTATATGTACTGTGATATAATATTGGGGTGTCACCTCAGGGATGCTGTCACTGTCCCCCCCCTTTCTCCACGGACATTATATGTAGTGTGATATAATATTGGGGTCACCTCAGGGATGCTGTCACTGTCCCTCCCTTTCTCCACGGACATTATATGTACTGTGATATAATATTGGGGGTCACCTCAGGGATGCTGTCACTGCCCCCCCCTTTCTCCACGGACATTATATGTAGTGTGATATAATATTGGGGGTCACCTCAGGGATGCTGTCACTGTCCCCCCCTTTCTCCACGGACATTATATGTACTGTGATATAATATTGGGGTCACCTCAGGGATGCTGTCACTGTCCCCCCCTTTCTCCACGGACATTATATGTAGTGTGATATAATATTGGGGTCACCTCAGGGATGCTGTCACTGTCCCCCCCTTTCTCCACGGACATTATATGTAGTGTGATATAGTATTTGGGGGTCACCTCAGGGATGCTGTCACTGTCCCCCCCTTTCTCCACGGACATTATATGTAGTGTGATATAATATTGGGGTCACCTCAAGGATGCTGTCACTGTCCCCCCCTTTCTCCACGGACATTATATGTAGTGTGATATAATATTGGGGTCACCTCAGGGATGCTGTCACTGTCCCCCCCTTTCTCCACGGACATTATATGTAGTGTGATATAGTATTTGGGGGTCACCTCAGGGATGCTGTCACTGTCCCCCCCTTTCTCCACGGACATTATATGTAGTGTGATATAGTATTTGGGGTTACCTCAGGGATGCTGTCACTGTCCCCCCCTTTCTCCACGGACATTATATGTAGTGTGATATAGTATTTGGGGGTCACCTCAGGGATGCTGTCACTGTCCCCCCCTTTCTCCACGGACATTATATGTACTGTGATATAATATTGGGGTTACCTCAGGGATGCTGTCACTGTCCCCCCCTTTCTCCACGGACATTATATGTACTGTGATATAATATTTGGGGTTACCTCAGGGATGCTGTCACTGTCCCCCCCTTTCTCCACGGACATTATATGTACTGTGATATAATATTGGGGTCACCTCAGGGATGCTGTCACTGTCCCCCCTTTCTCCACGGACATTATATGTAGTGTGATATAATATTGGGGTCACCTCAGGGATGCTGTCACTGTCCCCCCCTTTCTCCACGGACATTATATGTACTGTGATATAATATTGGGGTGTCACCTCAGGGATGCTGTCACTGTCCCCCCCCTTTCTCCACGGACATTATATGTAGTGTGATATAATATTGGGGTCACCTCAGGGATGCTGTCACTGTCCCTCCCTTTCTCCACGGACATTATATGTACTGTGATATAATATTGGGGGTCACCTCAGGGATGCTGTCACTGTCCCCCCCCTTTCTCCACGGACATTATATGTACTGTGATATAATATTTGGGGTTACCTCAGGGATGCTGTCACTGTCCCCCCCTTTCTCCACGGACATTATATGTACTGTGATATAATATTGGGGGTCACCTCAGGGATGCTGTCACTGTCCCCCCCTTTCTCCACGGACATTATATGTACTGTGATATAATATTGGGGTCACCTCAGGGATGCTGTCACTGTCCCCCCCCCTTTCTCCACGGACATTATATGTACTGTGATATAATATTGGGGTTACCTCAGGGATGCTGTCACTGTCCGCCCCTTTCTCCACGGACATTATATGTACTGTGATATAATATTGGGGTCACCTCAGGGATGCTGTCACTGCCCCCCCCTTTCTCCACGGACATTATATGTACTGTGATATAATATTTGGGGTTACCTCAGGGATGCTGTCACTGTCCCCCCTTTCTCCACGGACATTATATGTACTGTGATATAATATTGGGGTCACCTCAGGGATGCTGTCACTGTCCCCCCCCCTTTCTCCATGGACATTATATGTACTGTGATATAATATTGGGGTTACCTCAGGGATGCTGTCACTGTCCGCCCCTTTCTCCACGGACATTATATGTACTGTGATATAATATTGGGGTCACCTCAGGGATGCTGTCACTGTCTCCCCCTTTCTCCACGGACATTATATGTACTGTGATATAATATTGGGGTCACCTCAGGGATGCTGTCACTGCCCCCCCCTTTCTCCACGGACATTATATGTAGTGTGATATAATATTGGGGGTCACCTCAGGGATGCTGTCACTGTCCCCCCCCTTTCTCCACGGACATTATATGTACTGTGATATAATATTGGGGGATCACCTCAGGGATGCTGTCACTGTCTCCCCCTTTCTCCACGGACATTATATGTACTGTGATATAATATTTGGGGTTACCTCAGGGATGCTGTCACTGTCCCCCCTTTCTCCACAGACATTATATGTAGTGTGATATAATATTGGGGTCACCTCAGGGATGCTGTCACTGTCCCCCCTTTCTCCACGGACATTATATGTAGTGTGATATAATATTGGGGTCACCTCAGGGATGCTGTCACTGTCCCCCCCCTTTCTCCACGGACATTATATGTACTGTGATATAATATTTGGGGTTACCTCAGGGATGCTGTCACTGTCCCCCCCTTTCTCCACGGACATTATATGTACTGTGATATAATATTGGGGGTTACCTCAGGGATGCTGTGACTGTCCCCCCCTTTCTCCACGGACATTATATGTACTGTGATATAATATTGGGGTCACCTCAGGGATGCTGTCACTGCCCCCCCCTTTCTCCACGGACATTATATGTACTGTGATATAATATTGGGGTCACCTCAGGGATGCTGTCACTGTCCGCCCCTTTCTCCACGGACATTATATGTACTGTGATATAATATTGGGGTCACCTCAGGGATGCTGTCACTGTCCCCCCCCTTTCTCCACGGACATTATATGTACTGTGATATAATATTGGGGTCACCTCAGGGATGCTGTCACTGCCCCCCCCTTTCTCCACGGACATTATATGTACTGTGATATAATATTTGGGGTTACCTCAGGGATGCTGTCACTGCCCCCCCCTTTCTCCACGGACATTATATGTACTGTGATATAATATTGGGGTCACCTCAGGGATGCTGTCACTGTCTCCCCCTTTCTCCACGGACATTATATGTACTGTGATATAATATTGGGGTCACCTCAGGGATGCTGTCACTGCCCCCCCCTTTCTCCACGGACATTATATGTACTGTGATATAATATTGGGGTCACCTCAGGGATGCTGTCACTGTCCCCCCCTTTCTCCACGGACATTATATGTACTGTGATATAATATTGGGGGTCACCTCAGGGATGCTGTCACTGCCCCCCCCTTTCTCCACGGACATTATATGTAGTGTGATATAATATTGGGGGTCACCTCAGGGATGCTGTCACTGTCCCCCCCTTTCTCCACGGACATTATATGTACTGTGATATAATATTGGGGTCACCTCAGGGATGCTGTCACTGTCCCCCCTTTCTCCACGGACATTATATGTAGTGTGATATAATATTGGGGTCACCTCAGGGATGCTGTCACTGTCCCCCCCTTTCTCCACGGACATTATATGTAGTGTGATATAATATTTGGGGTTACCTCAGGGACGCTGTCACTGTCCCCCCCTTTCTCCACGGACATTATATGTACTGTGATATAATATTGGGGTCACCTCAGGGATGCTGTCACTGTCCCCCCCTTTCTCCACGGACATTATATGTAGTGTGATATAGTATTTGGAGTTACCTCAGGGATGCTGTCACTGTCCCCCCCTTTCTCCACGGACATTATATGTAGTGTGATATAGTATTTGGGGGTCACCTCAGGGATGCTGTCACTGTCCCCCCCTTTCTCCACGGACATTATATGTACTGTGATATAATATTGGGGTTACCTCAGGGATGCTGTCACTGTCCCCCCCTTTCTCCACGGACATTATATGTACTGTGATATAATATTTGGGGTTACCTCAGGGATGCTGTCACTGTCCCCCCCTTTCTCCACGGACATTATATGTACTGTGATATAATATTGGGGTCACCTCAGGGATGCTGTCACTGTCCCCCCTTTCTCCACGGACATTATATGTAGTGTGATATAATATTGGGGTCACCTCAGGGATGCTGTCACTGTCCCCCCCTTTCTCCACGGACATTATATGTACTGTGATATAATATTGGGGTGTCACCTCAGGGATGCTGTCACTGTCCCCCCCCTTTCTCCACGGACATTATATGTAGTGTGATATAATATTGGGGTCACCTCAGGGATGCTGTCACTGTCCCTCCCTTTCTCCACGGACATTATATGTACTGTGATATAATATTGGGGGTCACCTCAGGGATGCTGTCACTGTCCCCCCCCTTTCTCCACGGACATTATATGTACTGTGATATAATATTTGGGGTTACCTCAGGGATGCTGTCACTGTCCCCCCCTTTCTCCACGGACATTATATGTACTGTGATATAATATTGGGGGTCACCTCAGGGATGCTGTCACTGTCCCCCCCTTTCTCCACGGACATTATATGTACTGTGATATAATATTGGGGTCACCTCAGGGATGCTGTCACTGTCCCCCCCCCTTTCTCCACGGACATTATATGTACTGTGATATAATATTGGGGTTACCTCAGGGATGCTGTCACTGTCCGCCCCTTTCTCCACGGACATTATATGTACTGTGATATAATATTGGGGTCACCTCAGGGATGCTGTCACTGCCCCCCCCTTTCTCCACGGACATTATATGTACTGTGATATAATATTTGGGGTTACCTCAGGGATGCTGTCACTGTCCCCCCTTTCTCCACGGACATTATATGTACTGTGATATAATATTGGGGTCACCTCAGGGATGCTGTCACTGTCCCCCCCCCTTTCTCCATGGACATTATATGTACTGTGATATAATATTGGGGTTACCTCAGGGATGCTGTCACTGTCCGCCCCTTTCTCCACGGACATTATATGTACTGTGATATAATATTGGGGTCACCTCAGGGATGCTGTCACTGTCTCCCCCTTTCTCCACGGACATTATATGTACTGTGATATAATATTGGGGTCACCTCAGGGATGCTGTCACTGCCCCCCCCTTTCTCCACGGACATTATATGTAGTGTGATATAATATTGGGGGTCACCTCAGGGATGCTGTCACTGTCCCCCCCCTTTCTCCACGGACATTATATGTACTGTGATATAATATTGGGGGATCACCTCAGGGATGCTGTCACTGTCTCCCCCTTTCTCCACGGACATTATATGTACTGTGATATAATATTTGGGGTTACCTCAGGGATGCTGTCACTGTCCCCCCTTTCTCCACAGACATTATATGTAGTGTGATATAATATTGGGGTCACCTCAGGGATGCTGTCACTGTCCCCCCTTTCTCCACGGACATTATATGTAGTGTGATATAATATTGGGGTCACCTCAGGGATGCTGTCACTGTCCCCCCCCTTTCTCCACGGACATTATATGTACTGTGATATAATATTTGGGGTTACCTCAGGGATGCTGTCACTGTCCCCCCCTTTCTCCACGGACATTATATGTACTGTGATATAATATTGGGGGTTACCTCAGGGATGCTGTGACTGTCCCCCCCTTTCTCCACGGACATTATATGTACTGTGATATAATATTGGGGTCACCTCAGGGATGCTGTCACTGCCCCCCCCTTTCTCCACGGACATTATATGTACTGTGATATAATATTGGGGTCACCTCAGGGATGCTGTCACTGTCCGCCCCTTTCTCCACGGACATTATATGTACTGTGATATAATATTGGGGTCACCTCAGGGATGCTGTCACTGTCCCCCCCCTTTCTCCACGGACATTATATGTACTGTGATATAATATTGGGGTCACCTCAGGGATGCTGTCACTGCCCCCCCCTTTCTCCACGGACATTATATGTACTGTGATATAATATTTGGGGTTACCTCAGGGATGCTGTCACTGCCCCCCCCTTTCTCCACGGACATTATATGTACTGTGATATAATATTGGGGTCACCTCAGGGATGCTGTCACTGTCTCCCCCTTTCTCCACGGACATTATATGTACTGTGATATAATATTGGGGTCACCTCAGGGATGCTGTCACTGCCCCCCCCTTTCTCCACGGACATTATATGTACTGTGATATAATATTGGGGTCACCTCAGGGATGCTGTCACTGTCCCCCCCTTTCTCCACGGACATTATATGTACTGTGATATAATATTGGGGTCACCTCAGGGATGCTGTCACTGTCCCCCCCTTTCTCCACGGACATTATATGTACTGTGATATAATATTTGGGGTTACCTCAGGGATGCTGTCACTGTCCCCCCCTTTCTCCACGGACATTATATGTACTGTGATATAGTATTTGGGGTCACCTCAGGGATGCTGTCACTGTCCCCCCCCTTTCTCCAGGGACATTATATGTACTGTGATATAGTATTTGGGGTTACCTCAGGGATGCTGTCACTGTCCGCCCCTTTCTCTACGGACATTATATGTACTGTGATATAATATTTGGGGTTACCTCAGGGACGCTGTCACTGTCCCCCCCTTTCTCCACGGACATTATATGTACTGTGATATAATATTGGGGTCACCTCAGGGATGCTGTCACTGTCCCCCCCTTTCTCCACGGACATTATATGTAGTGTGATATAGTATTTGGGGTCACCTCAGGGATGCTGTCACTGTCCCCCCCTTTCTCCACGGACATTATATGTACTGTGATATAATATTTGGGGTCACCTCAGGGACGCTGTCACTGTCCCCCCCTTTCTCCACGGACATTATATGTAGTGTGATATAATATTGGGGTCACCTCAGGGATGCTGTCACTGTCCCCCCCTTTCTCCACGGACATTATATGTACTGTGATATAATATTGGGGTCACCTCAGGGATGCTGTCACTGTCCCCCCTTTCTCCACGGACATTATATGTACTGTGATATAATATTTGGGGTTACCTCAGGGATGCTGTCACTGTCCCCCCCTTTCTCCACGGACATTATATGTACTGTGATATAATATTGGGGTCACCTCAGGGATGCTGTCACTGTCCCCCCCTTTCTCCACGGACATTATATGTACTGTGATATAATATTGGGGTTACCTCAGGGATGCTGTCACTGTCCCCCCCTTTCTCCACGGACATTATATGTACTGTGATATAATATTGGGGTTACCTCAGGGATGCTGTCACCGTCCCCCCCCTTTCTCCACGGACATTATATGTAGTGTGATATAATATTTGGGGTTACCTCAGGGATGCTGTCACTGTCCCCCCCTTTCTCCACGGACATTATATGTACTGTGATATAATATTGGGGGGTCACCTCAGGGATGCTGTCACTGTCCCCCCCTTTCTCCACGGACATTATATGTAGTGTGATATAATATTGGGGGGTCACCTCAGGGATGCTGTCACTGTCCCCCCCTTTCTCCACGGACATTATATGTGTAACACCCCCCTAGTGGTGTTTTAGTTAAACCTTTACCTCAGTGAATTCAGGAGGGGTCACCTAGAGGGTAAGCTAATAGTTTATGAAAAGTCACATAAACAGGTTACCAGGGGGATAACCCAGCCCAGCCTGGAGACTGAGGGAGAGGAAGGAGGGGCTGTCAGCGAGGGAGAGAGGAGAGATGTAGCTGGGGACCTGGGGTGGAAGCTCCCAGGCTCCCCCAGCATTGCCTGGCTGTCTGAGCGTGGTGACTGCGCCAGGGCAAGGAATGTGTGCCCGGGATGAGGGGGAGAACCCCATGCCACTATAGTGAACCCAAGAGAGAGGGGGACACTGCGCATGGAAGAGGCCCTGGAGTGAGGGCTGCTACAAGAGGCATGGTAGCTGTAGTGTCAGATCCTGAGGCTGAGAGTACACAGAGTGACGTGTCAGAGCACAGGAGACATCATCCCCGCAGAGGAGGGATGAGCTGCAGCTGAGAGGTACACAGAGTGTGTCAGAGCTGCATGGAGGAGAGGCTGCCTGCCTATTAGCATCCATGCATGTGCCCCTGCAGAAAGGGTGATCTGCAGTGAGTATGGAGTGTAAGAGAGACCAATGATTTATGTTACATAACATCTGGATAACATTAAGAACTGCGCAGGAGGAGTGATAAGATATTTGCAACCATATTCGTATTGCTCATTAAGAACTGTGCTGGAGAGAGTAAGGAGATGTATATATTCTGCAACCATTATGATTATCGTGCTGGAGGAAGAGTGTAAATAAAAGTTCAGTTTGTTATAGAGATGGTCTGGCGCCCAAATTATTGTGACTTCTATTACACTGCACCAAAGTGACATTACCTGTGTCCCACTAACTACAAAGAAACACCTGCATGTGCAGGGACCCCCTGATCATTTACACCCATGCCCATCAGCTAGCCAGGGCTTGAGAAGGAGGTGCACTGTGTACCCTTTGCACCACACACTACACACAGTGACAGGGGGTTACATAATGGCGCCCAACGTGGGGCTCGAGCACAACAGATGGAGAAAGTGCTTGCAGGACACAGGAACTGAGAGCAGTGTGCCCAGCCGGAGTAACACCCTTGGGACACCATGTCTGACCGTCTCTAGGTGCCCAGGAGACCAAGGGTAATGAGGAGAAGGTGAAGCAAGTTGTTTGCTGAGTAGTTCTGTCCAGGACAGTATATGGAGCAGCAGTGTGCTTGTTGCTGAGACTTGTAGTGCCACTTATCCCAGCTGAGTGGGAAGCAAAAGAAGAAAAGGTTCAACGTGTGAGGTGTAATTATAATGCAGTCTGTATATTGCCTTTCCTGAGGATTTGGGGAAGCAAAGAGAGGCAGATTGTGCAATGTGACGTCTGTATATTGCCCTTCCGGAGGATTAGGGGGAGCAAAGAAAGGCAGATCGTCCACGTTGGAGAGAAAGGGGGGAAGGCAACCCCGCTGGTCAAATGCCACCCCTGCATATATTGCTGAGATGTGACTTGGGGGAGATGTATTTGTTGGGAGGGGCCCACGAGAGCCACCTGTCTCTTTTTGACCCAGGAGGGGGGAGACATGGGCAGGCATGGGCAGGTGCTACATTGCTTTGGCATAAAGCCATATTTAAATGTACATTGAAAGAAAACAGGACACCTGTGACTCACATGTTTACATCCATTGGGGGTGTTGTGGGGTATGCAATGTGAAATGTGTTTTATATTGATACTGCCATTGTATTGCTATGTATGTATTCACTTTACACTGTGATTTTTCATGCAATAGTGATGTAGAAAAGTTTACATGTGTGTGGTCATATGTGAGTTAGGTGTGAGTGAGATTAGCTAGGCAGCCCCATTAGGTGTAGTTTAGGGTGCCCAGCTAATCGGGGGAGAATGTAACACCCCCCTAGTGGTGTTTTAGTTAAACCTTTACCTCAGTGAATTCAGGAGGGGTCACCTAGAGGGTAAGCTAATAGTTTATGAAAAGTCACATAAACAGGTTACCATGGGGATAACCCAGCCCAGCCTGGAGACTGAGGGAGAGGAAGGAGGGGCTGTCAGCGAGGGAGAGAGGAGACATCAAGAGGAGAGATGTAGCTGGGGACCTGGGGTGGAAGCTCCCAGGCTCCCCCAGCATTGCCTGGCTGTCTGAGCGTGGTGACTGAGCCAGGGCAAGGAATGTGTGCCCTGGATGAGGGGGAGAACTCCATGCCACTATAGAGAACCCAAGAGAGAGGGGGACACTGCGCATGGAAGAGGCCCTGGAGTGAGGGCTGCTACAAGAGGCATGGTAGTTGTAGTGTCAGATCCTGAGGCTGAGAGTACACAGAGTGACGTGTCAGAGCACAGGAGACATCATCCCCGCAGAGGAGGGATGAGCTGCAGTTGAGAGGTACACAGAGTGTGTCAGAGCTGCATGGAGGAGAGGCTGCCTGCCTATTAGCATCCATGCATGTGCCCCAGCAGAAAGGGTGATCTGCAGTGAGTATGGAGTGCAAGAGACATGTAAATTATGTTATTTAACATCTGGATAACATTAAGAACTGTGCAGGAGGAGTGATAAGATATTTGCAACCATATTCGTATTTCTCATTAATAACTGTGCTGGAGAGAGTAAGGAGATGTATATATTCTGCAACCATTATGATTATCGTGCTGGAGGAAGAGTGTAAATAAAAGTTCAGTTTGTTATAGAGATGGTCTGGCGCCCAAATTATTGTGACTTCTATTACACTGCACCAAAGTGACATTACCTGTGTCCCACTAACTACAAAGAAACACCTGCATGTGCAGGGACCCCCTGATCATTTACACCCATGCCCATCAGCTAGCCAGGGCTTGAGAAGGAGGTGCACTGTGTACCCTTTGCACCCCACACTACACACAGTGACAGGGGGTTACATATGTAGTGTGATATAATATTTGGGGTTACCTCAGGGATGCTGTCACTGTCCCCCCCTTTCTCCACGGACATTATATGTACTGTGATATAATATTTGGGGGTCACCTCAGGGATGCTGTCACTGTCCCCCCCTTTCTCCACGGACATTATATGTACTGTGATATAATATTGGGGTTACCTCAGGGATGCTGTCACTGTCCGCCCCTTTCTCCAGGAAGCCCAGGCGGGGGAATCCGCTTTCTATGCGGCATGGCAGCTTCTCATGGGACATGAGCAGATCATCGAGTGACAGGAAATTCTCCTCCCGGCCCAGACTGGCCACCACGGGCATGTACGAGCCCCACATCCCGGATCCGGCTCACAGCGAGCAGCCACAGACCGAGACAATATGGCGTCCTAGCTCTGACAGGACCAATTTCCCGCCATCCGCGTGTCAAACCTCGCTCTGACCAACACGTTCTAGTGACGTCATGACGCTGCCAGACTAGCTCCTTCTCACACTCTGTACCCACGGCTCCGTTACCAGGGAGACAAGGATGAGGTTTCCATAACTACCACCTGGCTGCAGAGTGTTCTCTGACGCCATCTGCTGGAAACGGCTGAAATGACGCTGTCTATACATTACTGTACTGAGATATGACAGCCACAGATATATCCCCAGGATGGAGAAGAGGTGAGGAAATCACAGCACAGGCTCTATGGCCACATTATACTGGTCTAATGACTGACATTCACATAAGCAGGAAAAATTGTGTGTGTATACAGGGCCGTAACTAGGGCTGTGCGACAGGGGCGACCGCCCAGGGCGCAATGCTGAAGGGGGGCGCAATTTAGGAATATTTTAGGTTAATTTGGTTAAAATTGAGGGCTAGGGGGGCGGCATTTGTCTTTCTCGCCCAGAGCGCTAGAATTCTAAGTTACGGCTCTGTGTGTATATATATAATAATGTAAGTAACTGTAACGTGATAGTGTTACAATGAAGCCAGCAGGAGAAGTGGCGGTATGATATACCCCAGTATACCCCCGACTTCTCCGTGTAGGTAAAGTTGGGTGTCATCAGCATAGATGTGATACCGGAGTCTGAAGGAACTGATGACGTCACCCAAGGGGGAGGGGGGTGTACAGAGAAAAGAGCAGAGGGATTCTGAGGATCTCCTTCATGTAGGATGAATGGGGGGAGGAGGAACCAGGGGTAGAAACAGAGAAAGATTGGTTGGAGAAGATAAAGCACAAGAGAACAGTGTCCAAAGGCCAATGGTGTGAAGGGTGTGCAGTAGAATTGGGTGATCCACGGTGTCAGAGGGGCCACAGAAGGGTCCAGCAGGATAAGCAGGGAGAAATGGCCCCTGGATTTGGCCGAAAGAAGATCATAGGTAAAACTTGGTCAAGGCAGTTTCTGTGGAGTGGAGATGGCAGAAGCCAGATTGGAGAGGACCAAGGAGGGAGTTGTCAGAGAGGTAGCTGGTGAGATGGTTGTAGACAAGCTGCTCAAGTATTTTGGAGGCAAAGGGGAAGAAAGAGATGAGGCGGTGGGTAGAGAGGGAGGTGGAGTCAATATTGGGATTCTGAGAATGGGTGAGACAAAGCCATGTTTGAAGGATGCAGGGAAGATCCAGTGGAGAGGGAGAAATTAAAGTGTGGGAGAATGAGCGAAATAGGTGAGAGAGGATGGAATCCAGGGGTCAGGTTAAAGGGGATAGGATAATAGAAGAGAATGGATATATAGCGTTGGGGTGGAAGGAGCACAAGAGGTGGTGGCTGGAGGAAAAGGAGGGTGGAGGGGGGGAGAGATCAGAAGAGGAGATTTAATGTCTGATGGTCTTAATTTTAGAAGTGAAAAATTTGGCGGTGAGGATGGATGGAAGGGGAAGAGGTGGTGGACAAAGGAAGGTGTTGAAGATGGCAGAGGCAGTGAGGGTGGATGGGAGTGGAAGAGGTGGTGGGCAAAGGAAGGTGTTGAAGATGTCAGAGGCGGTGAGGGTGGATGGGAGGGGAAGAGGTGGTGGGCAAAGGAAGGTGTTGAAGATGTCAGAGGCGGTGAGGGTGGATGGGAGGGGAAGAGGTGGTGGGCAAAGGAAGGTGTTGAAGATGGCAAAGAGGCGGTGGGGATTGTAAGATTGGGAGGAGATGAGAGATTTGAATAAGGAGTGTTTGGTAATGTATAGGGCAGAGCTGTAGGATGAGAGGATGCACTTGAAATATAGGAAGTCTGCCAAGGAACGAGATATCCTCTAGTGTCATTTGGTGGTACGTGACCAATTTTGAAAGACCTGGGTAAATTTGGAGTGCCAAGGTTGAGGTTTGCAACGTTGAAGGAGGACAGAAGAGGCCAGGGCAGCAGAGTGAGAAGCGGTGGTGAGGGTAGTAGAGGGAGGCCACCTAGTTGGGACAGGTCATGATGGTTACGGTGGAGAGGAGAGTTTCAAGTGAGGAGAAAATAGTAGAATCAAGGTTATCAAGATAGCGTCTTGTGAGGGATGATTTGGGCAAGAGGAGGGGTGCAGGAAACTAGGAAAGAGTTAAGGAGAGTAAATGGTGGTCAGAGAGTGGGAAGGGAGAGATGGAGAAGTCAGAAAGAGTACATTGATGGAAGAAGACAAGGTAGACGGAGTGACCGAGACTGGGTGGTGGAAGAGGCTCATTGTGAGAGGCCAAAGGAAGAATAAAGGTCAAGAAGTTTGATGGATGCTGGGTCAGATGGGTTGCCAATGGGGATGTTAAAGTCACCCAGAATGATGGGGGTGTAGGGGGGTTCTGAGAAGTGGTAGTGGGGAAGCCAGGCAGCAGGCAGCAAAATTATTACGAAATTAGGAATTGAGATGGGGGGGAGGGCAGATGACTGAGACACACAGATGGATGGGCAGAAGAGACGGATAGAGTGGACCTCAAAAGGGAAGAATGAATGGGAGGGCTCAGAGAAGTTGACAATGTACAAGGATGTCCACACTGCTGCCCAAATGGTCATTATATCTGATGGAATGGGTGAAGGAGAGTGCCCCATAGAAGAGAGCAGCAGGGAGAGCAGTGTCAGTGGAAGGCAGCCAGGTTTCAGTGATGGAAAGAAGGTTAAGAGAGTTGGAGATGAAAGGTCATGGATAGAGTGCAGTTTATTATGGATGAGTCTGGCATTCCAGAGAGCACAGTACAAAGGGAGAGAGGGAAGTGGGGAAATGTGGATGAGATTGTCATGGTTGGTAGTGTGCTGGGGTGGGCTGGATCTCAGACAGAGATTAGGGCAGGGGGTGAGGATGGGAATTGGAGGGGAGCGAGTAGACATGGTGTAAGGCAGGAGAGAGCGAAGGGAAAGCAAGGAAGAGGATAGACTAGTGAATGAGTGGGGTGCAGGGGTGCTGGGAGGGGGAGAGGGGAAAGGCAGCATGACAGACAGTAAGATGAGAGATGGATCAGATTAGTTACACAGTAACATCCTACAGAATGCCAAATCAAAATTGAGTGATGGTTTCAAAAGCAACAGTGAGAGCATCATGATACAACAAATAGCTATATAAAGCATCATGGGTACAATACCAGGGTGAATATATTGAACTGTTCATGAGGAAACAGTCCTGGAAGTTGGATATCCAATACCCACAAGTTCAGGAGTGTCATGCTCCGGGCTCTTAGGTCCTGTTACTTGCCCCTCCGCTGTGTTTCTCAGCTGTCCCTGCAGTCCACAGGTTTTGCTGGTCTCAGATCTCTCTGCGGGATGCTGCCCAGTCTGTCTCCTCTCCATTATCCTTCCAAAACCAATGCATGGGCGCTGCCATCTTAGATTCGGTCACATGCTCCCTCTCAACCAGTCAGCGTGCTGCTTCAGCTCAATTGACAGTAGCCTCCAATCAGAGGACAGCAGTCTCCACTCTAGACTTCCCTCCAAAACCAGTGCCTGGGTGCCGCTATCTTGGATCCAGTCACCTGATTCCTCTCAGCCAGTCAGAGTGCTGCTTCAGCTCAGCTGACCGAAGCCTTCAATCAAGAGATAGCAGTTACTATAAAAATACTTCCTGGAGCCCTAACCTGTTGCCAGTGCAATGCTGATTCCTTAGACGTCAACCTGGTTCCTAGCAGTCTGCAGTCTATACAGTTGCTTCTGTCCAGACAGCTCAGCCTGTGATCTGGTTCCAGTCTGATCCAGCATTCTGGGTCCTCTCTGGTCTCTCCTGTTAGATCTGATCTCCGTCTTGCTACTCTCGACTTCCTGCCAGTCTCCTGTCCCACTCATATTATCTCCTGAACTATCAGCGACCACCACCTGCACTTTCCCTCTCATGCGAAAGGACATAATCAGACCAGCCAGCTTTGTGCACGTAGCCACCAGTTCAGCTCCAGAGACACAGCCCAGTCTGGGTAGAGACAAGTACCCAGGCGTGATAAGAAGGTTCAGGGTAAGTCCAGAAGGGTCCAAGGGTGAGGACAAGAGATCTAGGCTCAGGAGGGTCCAAGGAAAGGTCCAGGAGCTCCAGAGTAGCAGTTTAGAGTGTTCGCCCATAAATGTTGCACAATGTACTAATGTCTCTTTCTTTTAGGCTCAATGTGATGATCTTGTGCTTTACCTTTATAATCTGGGTCACCTGGTGTTCTGCCAGTAAGTATCAATCTGATTCCATTTACAGTTTATTTCTCTACTAAGATGGGACAATTTATTATCATGTGATAAACAGTAGCAACCAATCAGATACATACTTTTATTTTCTAATTTTCACTTGACAGATTAAAGCTAATTACTGATTGGTTGCTGTGATTCAGGTCAAATGTCGCACCTAAGTGAAATGTTGGTAAATAATCTGTAGTGACTCTCACACCAGGGTCAGTCATCGATGACAGCCCCTGAGAACCATGCTCCCTCCAAGCTTCTCCACCACACCAGGGTCAGTCATTGGTGACAGCCCCTGAGAACCGTGCTCCCTCCCAGCTTCTCCACCACACCAGGGTCAGTCATCTATGACAGTCTATGAGAACCGTGCTCCCTCCCAGCTTCTCCACCACACCAGGGTCAGTCATCGATGACAGCCCCTGAGAACCATGCTCCCTCCAAGCTTCTCCACCACACCAGGGTCAGTCATTGGTGACAGCCCCTGAGAACCGTGCTCCCTCCCAGCTTCTCCACCACACCAGGGTCAGTCATCAATGACAGCCCCTGAGAACCGTGCTCCCTCTCAGCTTCTCCACCACACCAGGGTCAGTCATCTATGACAGTCTATGAGAACCGTGCTCCCTCCCAGCTTCTCCACCACACCAGGGTCAGTCATCAATGACAGCCCCTGAGAACCATGCTCCCTCCAAGCTTCTCCACCACACCAGGGTCAGTCATCGATGACAGTCTATGAGAACCGTGCTCCCTCCCAGCTTCTCCACCACACCAGGGTCAGTCATCGATGACAGTCTATGAGAACCGTGCTCCCTCCCAGCTTCTCCACCACACCAGGGTCAGTCATCTATGACAGTCTATGAGAACCGTGCTCCCTCCCAGCTTCTCCACCACACCAGGGTCAGTCATCGATGACAGTCTATGAGAACCGTGCTCCCTCCAAGCTTCTCCACCACACCAGGGTCAGTCATCGATGACAGTCTATAAGAACCGTGCTCCCTCCCAGCTTCTCCACCACACAAGGTCAGTCATCGATGACAGCCTCTGAGAACCATGCTCCCTTCCAGCTTCTCCACCACACCAGGGTCAGTCATCGATGACAGTCTATGAGAACCATGCTCCCTCCAAGCTTCTCCACCACACCAGGGTCAGTCATTGGTGACAGCCCCTGAGAACCGTGCTCCCTCCCAGCTTCTCCACCACACCAGGGTCAGTCATCAATGACAGCCCCTGAGAACCGTGCTCCCTCCAAGCTTCTCCACCACACCAGGGTCAGTCATCAATGACAGCCCCTGAGAACCGTGCTCCCTCCCAGCTTCTCCACCACACCAGGGTCAGTCATTGGTGACAGTCTATGAGAACCGTGCTCCCTCCCAGCTTCTCCACCACACCAGGGTCAGTCATCAATGACAGCCCCTGAGAACCATGCTCCCTCCAAGCTTCTCCACCACACCAGGGTCAGTCATCGATGACAGTCTATGAGAACCGTGCTCCCTCCCAGCTTCTCCACCACACCAGGGTCAGTCATCGATGACAGTCTATGAGAACCGTGCTCCCTCCCAGCTTCTCCACCACACCAGGGTCAGTCATCTATGACAGTCTATGAGAACCGTGCTCCCTCCCAGCTTCTCCACCACACCAGGGTCAGTCATCAATGACAGCCCCTGAGAACCATGCTCCCTCCAAGCTTCTCCACCACACCAGGGTCAGTCATCGATGACAGTCTATGAGAACCGTGCTCCCTCCCAGCTTCTCCACCACACCAGGGTCAGTCATCGATGACAGTCTATAAGAACCGTGCTCCCTCCCAGCTTCTCCACCACACAAGGTCAGTCATCGATGACAGTCTATGAGAACCGTGCTCCCTCCCAGCTTCTCCACCACACCAGGGTCAGTCATCGATGACAGTCTATGAGAACCGTGCTCCCTTCCAGCTTCTCCACCACACCAGAGTCAGTCATCGATGACAGTCTATGAGAACCGTGCTCCCTCCCAGCTTCTCCACCACACCAGGGTCAGTCATCGATGACAGTCTATAAGAACCGTGCTCCCTCCCAGCTTCTCCACCACACAAGGTCAGTCATCGATGACAGTCTATGAGAACCGTGCTCCCTCCCAGCTTTCCACCACACCAGGGTCAGTCATCGATGACAGTCTATAAGAACCGTGCTCCCTCCCAGCTTCACCACACAAGGTCAGTCATCGATGACAGTCTATGAGAACCGTGCTCCCTCCCAGCTTCTCCACCACACCAGGGTCAGTCATCGATGACAGTCTATAAGAACCGTGCTCCCTCCCAGCTTCTCCACCACACCAGGGTCAGTCATCGATGACAGCCTCTGAGAACCGTCCTCCCAGCTTCTCCGCCACATGTGGGTAGAAGAGGCCCCGGGAATACTCATGTAATTGTTGGGGGAGGGGGACAATGTGCAATATTCAGTAATTGAAGGTGATATAAATGGCTGGAAATAGGGAAAGTTTA
>JAVHZZ010000010.1:1201504-1231504 GCA_036250195.1 Mixophyes australis
TATACTGTGATATGTGTACATATGCATGTTAGGTATACATTTCTTGGTGGTAATTGCATGTTAATGTAAAGTTTTGGTGAAAAATTAGAATAACCCTTATCTTAACACTGATATATTGCAGTATACAGTGGAATACATATATGACCATACAACCAGAAACTGATGTATGGGTCTCTGTTAGGATCGCAGCTATTGATAAGGCTTTAGAACCGGACTAGTAGAGGTCTTCACCTTTAGCAGCCGCCTTTCCCATAGAACTATATATGTTCTCCGGTACTCAGATGCCCCCTGGACTTACTTCTATGGTAGTAGAGGTTTATCAGGATAGCTGCAGCACTAGATAGACTAACAAGAAGACTGGAGGTGGAGGTCAGACCTGAAAGCGGTCCGTAGCCAGAAGAAAGGTCAGAGTACAGGTCAGAGGTCGGGGCTGGCAGCAAACAAGCAGGTCCAATATTCAGGCGAGGGGCAAGGTCATAAGCAGAGAAGTGAGATCCAATATCCAGGCAAATGGTCAGGACAACAGGCAATCAGACAAGGTCCAAAAGTTCAGGTAAGGTCACAATGGAGAATCAATTAGGAAACATCAGGAAACAAAGTAGGTCAGCAACACACAGGCAGTGGATGCGCTAACCCTCCCTGCCTTAAATACATGGAAGGGCCAAATCACAGGGAAGGAGGCCAGCAGGAGTAAATTAGCCCCAGGAGAGGAGTAATTAATGATTTGCGCACGTGCCTGGCTGCTCCTCCTGCCGGAATGCAGCGATTTGGGAGCAGAGCGTCCCAACCGTTGCCCTGGCAACGACCAGGGCAGCACCGGAAGTGATGGAGACAGCCAGGACGCAAACAGGTGGGCACAGCAAGTCGCGGCAGCTAGGGACACTGCAGCGGCTCGTAACAGTCTCTCTGCATCTTCCAGGCTGCGGAACTTATGAAGGTTTTATGGCAGATGTGCCGAATATGAAACTACTCAGCGTCTCCGGATTCCCCTGGCTGGTGTCCATTCAGAACCTCAATGGATCCCATCTTGAGGTGGGAACCATCATCAGTGAATTTTGGATAGTGACGGCCCCATCTGGTCTGAAGATGAGGTGAGATTCCAACCTCTGTCACTACACGGTTTTCTGGAGAATCTGTTGCAGAAACAAAGTCTATACAGTTGGTGCGTTGTGATCAGTATAAAGTTACACTATTGTAATTATTATTGTGCTTCCCCTGTAGATGGGACTTCTTGTGTTTGGATTCTATGTATGGGATCTCTTGGGTACTGCTCTGGTTGAATAGATCTCTCTGCTTAATATGGGATCTACCTTGAATTTTGACATTTGGTTTTATTTGCTCCTCCAGCATGGAGTCTGTTGGCTTTTCTTTGTATATATGATCCCTTCGGACCCTTAAGTTTCCCCCTTGAGTCTCAATTCTGTATATGTGATGTATTATGTACAACTGCAGCATGGGACCCTTCCTGCCATGTAGGATCCTCAGGTTTCATCCCTGTATTATGTGATCTGTGGACCCATGTCTTATGTATTGCCCATGGCATGACACATTTCTTTATGACCTTCTCCTCATTCTCTCCCCTCTAGAACTGATCTTGTTGGTGTGGTGGGTATCACAAAACTGGCATCCAAGGGCGTGGAGGAAAGATCTCACTACCCCATCCGCAAGGTGATTGTACACCAGAAGTTTGATGAGATTCTGCTGGACCACGACCTGATGCTACTGATGACTGAGCACAAAATTACATTTGGGCGGAACGTGCAGCCAGTTTGTTTTCCCAGCCAGGATCCAGACAACTTTGCATTTACTAACTGCCAGGTGTCGAGCTGGAGGGGCCAGAGAGCCGCAGGTGAGAGGACGATGAAGGGTCAGACGCTGCTTTATAATTGGTGGGAAATGGTTTCACTTTTTCTGTTATTATTATTGTTTTATGTGTCTACTAAAACATTCACTCATTAACAGAGCTACAGATACAGCCTCAGTGAACTATCAGCGTTAGGAGGATTTTTAAATTATAGCTTCGGGACAATATGGAAAAGATAAAGCACTTCTATACAGACTTATGGGGAATGCCATTTATATCCTGTCCTACACTGATGAGCCCCGACAGAGTCTGTCTGTAGGTTGGTAATCTGTCCAAGCATAAGCCCGTGTCCTGATATACAACCAAATGGGAACGTCATTGACTGACAGTCACCCAGAAGTCTCTTCTCCTGTATAGAGTAGTAGTTGTATAATATCCTAAGGAAGTGGCTTCTAAGTCTCCCTAACTCCTTTCATTGTCTCTAGAGTTCTTCCTATGAGGAGCACTGAAGAGCCCTAACAATGACCGTGTCACCCACAGTGAGCCACGGATGGAAAGGGCCGCCATGTATATAATAACAGAAAGTAGACAAACATTTAATTTCCTGGACATTGCGACTGTTGGCCAACGCCCTCGGGTTATGCCCACTCAGAGAAACGTTACTTCAGTCATATTGCTCCCTCATGTAAATACTAACTGACTAAGGTTCCAATTAATTAAGACGCGCAAAACAAACGTACTGCACATTTTTTTAAAAAAACACATGTAAATCAGGCATAGGCACGTCCATACGCAACACAATGCGGATGTGAGGATACGTCTGGTGAGGAATACGGGTCTAGGTCCGCTCTAACTGACAATACTGCAGGATACGTCCAATACTATGTGGGATATAGTCACAAAAGAACACACAGAAAAACAAAATCCAATTAAATATCACCTATTAATAGTAGTCATTAATGACAAAACATTTTTAAAAAGTTTTGTTTTATTTTTCCCAATAAATGACATTATCGTGCAATGAACGTCTCCTGTACATAAAATACATTGTTACAGCTGCTGCTGATTACAGACACATGTCCTAGCTGTATACACAGCCGTCATCACTAGTAATCAGCACTTACACCTGCCCTGTAGCTGCTGATACAGACACATGTCCTAGCTGTATACACAGCCGTCATCACTAGTAATCAGCACTTACACCTGCCCTGTGGCTGCTGATACAGACACATGTTCTAGCTGTATACACAGCCGTCATCACTAGTAATCAGCACTTACACCTGACCTGTAGCTGCTGATACAGACACATGTCCTAGCTGTATACACAGCCGTCATCACTAGTAATCAGCACTTATACCTGCCCTGGAGCTGCTGATACAGACACATGTTCTAGCTGTATACACAGCCGTCATCACTAGTAATCAGCACTTACACCTGACCTGTAGCTGCTGATTACAGACACATGTTCTAGCTGTATACACAGCCGTCATCACTAGTAATCAGCACTTACACCTGCCCTGTAGCTGGTGATACAGACACATGTTCTAGCTGTATACACAGCCGTCATCACTAGTAATCAGCACTTACACCTGACCTGTAGCTGCTGATTACAGACACATGTTCTAGCTGTATACACAGCCGTCATCACTAGTAATCAGCACTTACACCTGCCCTGTAGCTGCTGATACAGACACATGTCCTAGCTGTATACACAGCCGTCATCACTAGTAATCAGCACTTACACCTGCCCTGTGGCTGCTGATACAGACACATGTTCTAGCTGTATACACAGCCGTCATCACTAGTAATCAGCACTTACACCTGCCCTGTAGCTGGTGATACAGACACATGTCCTAGCTGTATACACAGCCGTCATCACTAGTAATCAGCACTTATACCTGACCTGTAGCTGGTGATACAGACACATGTCCTAGCTGTATACACAGCCGTCATCACTAGTAATCAGCACTTACACCTGCCCTGTAGCTGCTGATACAGACACATTCTAGCTGTATACACAGCCGTCATCACTAGTATTCAGCACTTACACCTGACCTGTAGCTGCTGATTACAGACACATGTTCTAGCTGTATACACAGCCGTCATCACTAGTAATCAGCACTTACACCTGACCTGTAGCTGCTGATTACAGACACATGTTCTAGCTGTATACACAGCCGTCATCACTAGTAATCAGCACTTACACCTGACCTGTAGCTGCTGATACAGACACATGTTCTAGCTGTGTACACAGCCGTCATCACTAGTAATCAGCACTTACACCTGACCTGGAGCTGCTGATACAGACACATGTTCTAGCTATATACACAGCCGTCATCACTAGTAATCAGCACTTACACCTGACCTGTAGCTGCTGATACAGACACATTCTAGCTGTATACACAGCCGTCATCACTAGTAATCAGCACTTACACCTGCCCTGTAGCTGGTGATACAGACACATGTTCTAGCTGTATACACAGCCGTCATCACTAGTAATCAGCACTTACACCTGCCCTGTAGCTGCTGATACAGACACATGTTCTAGCTGTATACACAGCCGTCATCACTAGTAATCAGCACTTACACCTGCCCTGTAGCTGGTGATACAGACACATGTCCTAGCTGTATACACAGCCGTCATCACTAGTAATCAGCACTTACACCTGCCCTGTAGCTGCTGATACAGACACATTCTAGCTGTATACACAGCCGTCATCACTAGTATTCAGCACTTACACCTGACCTGTAGCTGCTGATTACAGACACATGTTCTAGCTGTATACACAGCCGTCATCACTAGTAATCAGCACTTACACCTGACCTGTAGCTGCTGATTACAGACACATGTTCTAGCTGTATACACAGCCGTCATCACTAGTAATCAGCACTTACACCTGACCTGTAGCTGCTGATTACAGACACATGTTCTAGCTGTATACACAGCCGTCATCACTAGTAATCAGCACTTACACCTGACCTGTAGCTGCTGATTACAGACACATGTTCTAGCTGTATACACAGCCGTCATCACTAGTAATCAGCACTTACACCTGACCTGTAGCTGCTGATACAGACACATGTTCTAGCTGTATACACAGCCGTCATCACTAGTAATCAGCACTTATACCTGCCCTGGAGCTGCTGATACAGACACATGTTCTAGCTGTATACACAGCCGTCATCACTAGTAATCAGCACTTACACCTGACCTGTAGCTGCTGATTACAGACACATGTTCTAGCTGTATACACAGCCGTCATCACTAGTAATCAGCACTTACACCTGACCTGTAGCTGCTGATACAGACACATGTTCTAGCTGTATACACAGCCGTCATCACTAGTAATCAGCACTTATACCTGCCCTGGAGCTGCTGATTACAGACACATAACCTAGCTGTATACACAGCCGTCATCACTAGTAATCAGCACTTACACCTGACCTGTAGCTGCTGATTACAGACACATGTTCTAGCTGTATACACAGCCGTCATCACTAATAATCAGCACTTACACCTGCCCTGGAGCTGCTAATACAGACACATGTTCTAGCTGTATACACAGCCGTCATCACTAGTAATCAGCACTGACACCTGACCTGTAGCTGCTGATTACAGACACATGTTCTAGCTGTATACACAGCCGTCATCACTAGTAATCAGCACTTACACCTGACCTGTAGCTGCTGATACAGACACATTCTAGCTGTATACACAGCCGTCATCACTAGTAATCAGCACTTACACCTGACCTGTAGCTGCTGATTACAGACACATGTTCTAGCTATATACACAGCCGTCATCACTAGTAATCAGCACTTACACCTGCCCTGGAGCTGCTGATACAGACACATGTTCTAGCTGTATACACAGCCGTCATCACTAGTAATCAGCACTTACACCTGACCTGTAGCTGCTGATACAGACACATGTTCTAGCTGTATACACAGCCGTCATCACTAGTAATCAGCACTTACACCTGACCTGTAGCTGCTGATTACAGACACATGTTCTAGCTGTATACACAGCCGTCATCACTAGTAATCAGCACTTACACCTGCCCTGTAGCTGGTGATACAGACACATGTTCTAGCTGTATACACAGCCGTCATCACTAGTAATCAGCACTTACACCTGACCTGTAGCTGCTGATTACAGACACATGTTCTAGCTGTATACACAGCCGTCATCACTAGTAATCAGCACTTACACCTGCCCTGTAGCTGCTGATACAGACACATGTCCTAGCTGTATACACAGCTGTCATCACTAGTAATCAGCACTTACACCTGCCCTGTGGCTGCTGATACAGACACATGTTCTAGCTGTATACACAGCCGTCATCACTAGTAATCAGCACTTACACCTGCCCTGTAGCTGGTGATACAGACACATGTCCTAGCTGTATACACAGCCGTCATCACTAGTAATCAGCACTTACACCTGACCTGGAGCTGGTGATACAGACACATGTCCTAGCTGTATACACAGCCGTCATCACTAGTAATCAGCACTTACACCTGACCTGGAGCTGGTGATACAGACACATGTCCTAGCTGTATACACAGCCGTCATCACTAGTAATCAGCACTTACACCTGACCTGTAGCTGGTGATACAGACACATGTCCTAGCTGTATACACAGCCGTCATCACTAGTAATCAGCACTTACACCTGACCTGTAGCTGGTGATACAGACACATGTCCTAGCTGTATACACAGCCGTCATCACTAGTAATCAGCACTTACACCTGCCCTGTAGCTGGTGATACAGACACATGTCCTAGCTGTATACACAGCCGTCATCACTAGTAATCAGCACTTACACCTGACCTGGAGCTGGTGATACAGACACATGTCCTAGCTGTATACACAGCCGTCATCACTAGTAATCAGCACTTACACCTGACCTGGAGCTGGTGCAAGTGATACATCTGAAAAACACGTACTTTAGGGATGCCCAAAGCTTTAATCTGACCCTGCTGTGTGTGCCTGAGCTTGGCAGCCCCTTACTGTACTTTGACTACATGTATATGTCCAGTCCCCTCCCCATTCTGGGCTATAGTAAGTGCGCTTTGTGCTCAAAGATGAATTGTTTGTTTTTGTGTTCTCTGGCGTATTGTTAGCTTCTGGACATGCACTGAATGGTTTTTACTCAAAATACGGCATTCCTTAAATAATCCGGCCCTTAACGTGTCCCTGTGAAGCTGTCGTGGGGTCAGATTCCAGTATGGAAGCCATCACCAGCTGTTATATTAGATGCATCTTCTTCAGGGCAGAGGGTTCTGCTTGTAGCACATTGATAGATTTGTGTTATCCATGTATAGAAGGAAAGAGCTCAGCACTGTGATTGTTATGAGGGTAACAGGAAATATGTTATTATCTTTGGTTCAGACAAGAATTATGACTGTGAGGCCTGGCACAGACTGTCCGTGGAGGACATAGATCCATGTCCATTGAAAAGGACCGTAGCAACTGAATGCTGCAGCCATCATGGTCGAGACAGCAACCCTGAGGTAAGAGGCTTTCAGCGGTAGAGATCATTGCGGGAAGGGAGAGGCATAGAGCAGAAGAGACCGCTGCTGGAAGTGAGAGTCGTAGAGCGGAAGAGACCAGTGCGGGAAGAGAGAGGTGTAGAGCGGCAGAGACCGGTGAGGGGAGGGAGAGTCGTAGAGCGGCAGAGACCGGTGCAGCGAGGGAGAGTCGTAGAGCGGCAGAGACCGGTGCGGGAAAGGAGAGTCGTAGAGCGGCAGAGACCGGTGCAGGGAGGGAGTGGCGTAGAGCGGCAGAGACCGGTGCGAGGAGGGAGAGGCGTAGAGCGGCAGAGACCGGTGCGGGGGGGGGGGAGAGGCGTAGAGCGGCAGAGACCGGTGCGGGGGGGGGGGGAGAGGCGTAGAGCGGCAGAGACCGGTGCGGGAAAGGAGAGGCGTAGAGCGGCAGAGACCGGTGCGGGAAAGGAGAGGCGTAGAGCGGCAGAGACCGGTGCGGGAAAGGAGAGGCGTAGAGCGGCAGAGACCGGTGCGGGAAAGGAGAGGCGTAGAGCGGCAGAGACCGGTGCGGGAAAGGAGAGGCGTAGAGCGGCAGAGACCGGTGCGGGAAAGGAGAGGCGTAGAGCGGCAGAGACCGGTGCGGGAAAGGAGAGGCGTAGAGCGGCAGAGACCGGTGCGGGAAAGGAGAGGCGTAGAGCGGCAGAGACCGGTGCGGGAAAGGAGAGGCGTAGAGCGGCAGAGACCGGTGCGGGAAAGGAGAGGCGTAGAGCGGCAGAGACCGGTGCGGGAAAGGAGAGGCGTAGAGCGGCAGAGACCGGTGCGGGAAAGGAGAGGCGTAGAGCGGCAGAGACCGGTGCGGGAAAGGAGAGGCGTAGAGCGGCAGAGACCGGTGCGGGAAAGGAGAGGCGTAGAGCGGCAGAGACCGGTGCGGGAAAGGAGAGGCGTAGAGCGGCAGAGACCGGTGCGGGAAAGGAGAGGCGTAGAGCGGCAGAGACCGGTGCGGGAAAGGAGAGGCGTAGAGCGGCAGAGACCGGTGCGGGAAAGGAGAGGCGTAGAGCGGCAGAGACCGGTGCGGGAAAGGAGAGGCGTAGAGCGGCAGAGACCGGTGCGGGAAAGGAGAGGCGTAGAGCGGCAGAGACCGGTGCGGGAAAGGAGAGGCGTAGAGCGGCAGAGACCGGTGCAGGGAGGGAGAGGCGTAGAGCGGCAGAGACCGGTGCGGGAAAGGAGAGGCGTAGAGCGGCAGAGACCGGTGCAGGGAGGGAGAGGCGTAGAGCGGCAGAGACCAGTGCAGGGAGGGAGAGGCGTAGAGCGGCAGAGACCAGTGCAGGGAGGGAGAGGCGTAGAGCGGCAGAGACCAGTGCAGGGAGGGAGTGGCGTAGAGCGGCAGAGACCAGTGCGAGGAGGGAGAGGCGTAGAGCGGCAGAGACCGGTGCGGGGGGGGGGGGAGAGGCGTAGAGCGGCAGAGACCGGTGCGGGAAAGGAGAGGCGTAGAGCGGCAGAGACCGGTGCGGGAAAGGAGAGGCGTAGAGCGGCAGAGACCGGTGCGGGAAAGGAGAGGCGTAGAGCGGCAGAGACCGGTGCGGGAAAGGAGAGGCGTAGAGCGGCAGAGACCAGTGCGAGGAGGGAGAGTCGTAGAGCGAAAGAGACCGGTGCGGGAAGGGAGAGGCATAGAGCAGAAGAGACCGCTGCTGGAAGTGAGAGTCGTAGAGCGGAAGAGACCAGTGCAAGGAGGGAGAGGTGTAGAACGGCAGAGATCGATGCAGTGTGGGAGAGGTGTAGAGCGGCAGAGACCGGTGAGGGGAGGGAGAGTCGTAGAGCGGCAGAGACCGGTGCAGCGAGGGAGAGTCGTAGAGCGGCAGAGACCGGTGCGGGAAAGGAGAGTCGTAGAGCGGCAGAGACCAGTGCAGGGAGGGAGTGGCGTAGAGTGGCAGAGACCAGTGCGAGGAGGGAGAGGGGTAGAGCAGCAGAGACCGGTGCGGGGGGGGAGAGGCGTAGAGCGGCAGAGACCGGTGCGGGGAGGGAGAGTCGTAGAGCGGCAGAGACCGCTGCGGGAAAGGAGAGTCGTAGAGCGGCAGAGACCGGTGCGGGAAAGGAGAGGCGTAGAGCGGCAGAGACCGGTGCGGGAAAGGAGAGGCGTAGAGCGGCAGAGACCGGTGCGGGAAAGGAGAGGCGTAGAGCGGCAGAGACCGGTGCGGGAAAGGAGAGGCGTAGAGCGGCAGAGACCGGTGCGGGAAAGGAGAGGCGTAGAGCGGCAGAGACCGGTGCGGGAAAGGAGAGGCGTAGAGCGGCAGAGACCGGTGCGGGAAAGGAGAGGCGTAGAGCGGCAGAGACCGGTGCGGGAAAGGAGAGGCGTAGAGCGGCAGAGACCGGTGCGGGAAAGGAGAGGCGTAGAGCGGCAGAGACCGGTGCGGGAAAGGAGAGGCGTAGAGCGGCAGAGACCGGTGCGGGAAAGGAGAGGCGTAGAGCGGCAGAGACCGGTGCGGGAAAGGAGAGGCGTAGAGCGGCAGAGACCGGTGCGGGGAAAGGAGAGGCGTAGAGCGGCAGAGACCGGTGCGGGAAAGGAGAGGCGTAGAGCGGCAGAGACCGGTGCGGGAAAGGAGAGACGTAGAGAGGCAGAGACCGGTGCAGGGAGGGAGAGGCGTAGAGCGGCAGAGACCAGTGCAGGGAGGGAGAGGCGTAGAGCGGCAGAGACCGGTGCAGGGAGGGAGAGGCGTAGAGCGGCAGAGACCGGTGCGGGAAAGGAGAGGCGTAGAGCGGCAGAGACCGGTGCGGGAAAGGAGAGGCGTAGAGCGGCAGAGACCGGTGCGGGAAAGGAGAGGCGTAGAGCGGCAGAGACCGGTGCGGGAAAGGAGAGGCGTAGAGCGGCAGAGACCGGTGCGGGAAAGGAGAGGCGTAGAGCGGCAGAGACCGGTGCGGGAAAGGAGAGGCGTAGAGCGGCAGAGACCGGTGCGGGAAAGGAGAGGCGTAGAGCGGCAGAGACCGGTGCGGGAAAGGAGAGGCGTAGAGCGGCAGAGACCGGTGCGGGAAAGGAGAGGCGTAGAGCGGCAGAGACCGGTGCGGGAAAGGAGAGGCGTAGAGCGGCAGAGACCGGTGCGGGAAAGGAGAGGCGTAGAGCGGCAGAGACCGGTGCGGGAAAGGAGAGGCGTAGAGCGGCAGAGACCGGTGCGGGAAAGGAGAGGCGTAGAGCGGCAGAGACCGGTGCGGGAAAGGAGAGGCGTAGAGCGGCAGAGACCGGTGCGGGAAAGGAGAGGCGTAGAGCGGCAGAGACCGGTGCGGGAAAGGAGAGGCGTAGAGCGGCAGAGACCGGTGCGGGAAAGGAGAGGCGTAGAGCGGCAGAGACCGGTGCGGGAAAGGAGAGGCGTAGAGCGGCAGAGACCGGTGCGGGAAAGGAGAGGCGTAGAGCGGCAGAGACCGGTGCGGGAAAGGAGAGGCGTAGAGCGGCAGAGACCGGTGCGGGAAAGGAGAGGCGTAGAGCGGCAGAGACCGGTGCAGGGAGGGAGAGGCGTAGAGCGGCAGAGACCGGTGCAGGGAGGGAGAGGCGTAGAGCGGCAGAGACCAGTGCAGGGAGGGAGAGGCGTAGAGCGGCAGAGACCAGTGCAGGGAGGGAGAGGCGTAGAGCGGCAGAGACCAGTGCAGGGAGGGAGTGGCGTAGAGCGGCAGAGACCAGTGCGGGGGGGGGGGGGGGGAGAGGCGTAGAGCGGCAGAGACCGGTGCGGGGAGGGAGAGTCGTAGAGCGGCAGAGACCGGTGCGGGAAAGGAGAGGCGTAGAGCGGCAGAGACCGGTGCGGGAAAGGAGAGGCGTAGAGCGGCAGAGACCGGTGCGGGAAAGGAGAGGCGTAGAGCGGCAGAGACCGGTGCGGGAAAGGAGAGGCGTAGAGCAGCAGAGACCGGTGCGGGAAAGGAGAGGCGTAGAGCGGCAGAGACCGGTGCGGGAAAGGAGAGGCGTAGAGCGGCAGAGACCGGTGCGGGAAAGGAGAGGCGTAGAGCGGCAGAGACCGGTGCGGGAAAGGAGAGGCGTAGAGCGGCAGAGACCAGTGCGGGGGGGAGAGGCGTAGAGCGGCAGAGACCGATGCGGGGAGGGAGAGTCGTAGAGCGGCAGAGACCGGTGCGGGAAAGGAGAGGCGTAGAGCGGCAGAGACCGGTGCGGGAAAGGAGTGGCGTAGAGTGGCAGAGACCAGTGCGGGGGGGGGGGGAGAGGCATAGAGCGGCAGAGATAGAACAGGGGAAACAGAAAAGCATATTTCCTGCTAGGAGGCAGTGCGGCAGAGGCATATAAGAGAGTATATCCGTTCTGTGGCTATATAAAACAGATGTGTCTCCCCTGCAGGGCACAGAAGGAAACCCTGTATCATGCCAGGTTACAGGGAGTGATCGATGGGCGCTGGCTGGAATCCTGACTGGCGGCGGGATGAAGTCATATGGCCCATTCCTCTACACCCGCACATCCTATTATAGTGATTGGGTTTCAGCTTGTACCAAGGAGGAGGGGGCACCTTTCATGCCTACAATCACCCTAAATAAAGTAGTGCTTCCTGCCCCCCATGTGCCACAGGAACGGGCCCAGATGCGGTCCGCAGCAATACAGACAGAGGAAAAAGAGACCCTGTATTATGATTATTATAACATAAATGAGCCAGAGCAATCCCACGGGCACCAAACACGTGCGAGTGTCCCGCTGTCCCCCTGGATTGTTCTTCTACTAGTTTATATATAAAGAGAAATGTGCAAACTGCCTGACAGTCATCCTGTGTGACCTACATGTACAGACCACGTATATCACAGCACCATGGAGGACCTGGGGAGAAATCTATGATCCTCCGATTTCCGCAATTTGCCGAAAATGGGCGACTTTGCAGTGAAAATTTAAAGCGGCGATGGCTTGTAAAACCAAGTTTGCCTTTACAAGCCATAGCGGAAATCGGAGGATCATACATTTACCCCCTGGTATTTCGAGGTTTCCATTTCTGAGAGATGACATAACACTGCTGCATCCAGGACATAAGCTGTTCTCTATGTATTTGTTTTCACATCTGCACTCATTTGGTCTGCCTTGTATGTCCCTGTTTCACATACATCCGTTTCCCTCAAGGTAAGGCGCTGCGGAGCACAGAAACGCGTTACAAATCAGCCACCATATTAGTAAGGTGTATATAGCGTTCACCACCTCTCGGTAGGCACATGGGATAGCAGATGCCACAATTTGGAAAAATTGGAGAGGGTATGTTTGCCATTTATAATTACCTAGATAAACTGCTCACCCCAGGTGCTGTGCCCGTCTCCTACTCGGCTGTCGTTAGGACAGTACACACATCTTACATCTCTTTCTCATTGACGAGGAGCTCTGGATGTGTCCCCCTCCTCTCTGTCTGCTAGGAGAGGTCTCCAATATATCTTCCTAGCTCAGAATCTTCACAACTCCCATGAAGCCTGGACCTAAAACTGTTCTCTGGGATCTGAATCCCTCCTGGCTCTGTATCCAAGTGGACTAAATCCAAGCGTCAGCGTTCCATCTAAACACAAGTGGTATTAAATTAAGACCAAACCAAGGAAACGGATGACCGTAGACTTGCTGGTTTATTGGTCACTGACTGGAGACATTTTACAGAGAGGCCCCATAGACAGGGCCCCCATCCTGATAAACACACACGAGACCCACATGGAACAATCTCTTTATTGAGCGGGTGGAGCGGACATCCTGGATATGGCCGCTATATACATCATGGCTGCGTTCTCGGTCGCCGTGGGATTAGCTCAGCGTCCGATTGGCTGCCTTTATCTGCTCCCAGGACCTGCGTTGCGTCCTCAGCGAGAGCTGCGGGTCAGAGAAACTTCATCATCAGCAATTCAGGAGCTCAGCTACTACTCCGTGCGTGAGGGAGGTTATTTATTATAACTGGGATTATGTATATTATAATGTCAAATTATTTCATGATTAAATGCTAAACATGAGCCAGAACAATCTCCCTGTATCTATCTACACAGTATATAAACTGATAACACAGACTATAGCCCCGGTAGATGGTCTCTGTTATATGATCCCCACTTATCATGATCAGTCGGTGGGAGGTGGCCCTCAGTGACATGGATTTCTATCTATGGACATTATCTAGAAGCCTCATCCTTATAAACAGACCTACAGGCTGTTACAAACCGCGGCGGTGCCCAGCCGCCGCGACTCCCCTGTCTCTGTCCCGGCCGTCGCTATGGCGACCGGGACGTCACGTCCGGGGGCTCGTCAGATGTTGCCATGACAACGTTAAGAAGCTCTCTTATCCAGCGATGCGTCCCGGCATTACAGAGCAGCCGGGCGCGTGCGCAACAGCGGGGTAAGCCTGAGGGATAATTGGAACAGCTTGTGGGCAATTAGAGAGCTAGGCTCTCATTGGTCTGCTTCAGTATTTAGGGCAATGAGGTCTGCTGCCTCATTGCCGGTTATAGCTTCTGCTCTCCAGTCTGCTGACCTGCTTTGTTCCTGTTCCTGTCTATTTGAACTTCTACTGATCTCCCGTGTATGACCCTTGGCTTGGATTTGGACTTTGCTTGTGAACCTCGTGATCCTGATCTCTGGCTTGTATACCGACCTCCCTGTCTGCTCGTGACCCCTGACCTCAGCTTGTTTACTGATACTGTTGTCTGCTGCCGGCCCCTGACCTCTGCTTGGATTCCACTCCGCTTGCCTGGGTTCTCCCCAGCCGGTACACACTTCACGACCCTCTGTCAGTCTGCAGCCCAGTCTGTCCCCACCAACAGGGGCTCCAGTGAACACCTGACTGGCAGAGTAGACTCCGGGTTGTGTTGTGACGGCTGGAGGGGTTCCTAACACAGGCCCCGCACAACTCTCCTACTAAACGAACGGCTCATTCTATCATCATTACCACCACACGTCTTATCTGTACTACGCCACAGCTCGTGTTACCTCCGCAATCTCCACCTTCCTCTCCCAGGCTCGGATATTCTTCTCCAGCTCTTCCTGCTCCATCTTCTCATGTACATAATGCAGAACCTCCGGAACGCGGTAATCACTCAGTTGTGTTCTCAGCTTTTTATTAAGACTTTCAGCCTTTGATCGTTCCTTTCAAATACAACCACAAAAAACAATACAGCCTCTGATTCACTTACACCGGACTCTCTCACATTTCCCCCCCCTCTCCCTGATCACACCAGACCCTCTCGCATCCCCCTCCGTGATCACGCTAGACCCTCTCACCCCCCCCTCTCCCTAATCACACCAGACCCTCTCACACCCCCCTTAGTACACAAGGCTTCGGTACCTGCTCCACCAGTTCAGTTTCCAGCTCGATTCTCTGCAGCATCTCCTTTCTGACAGAAATCTCCTTGGCCAGATGTTCGGACTCAGCCATGGTGTTGTGAAGCTTCTTCTGTGAATAAGACAACAAGTTGTGTCCATCATACAGTTGCATAAACCCCCATTAAACAAGATGGATTTTCATACAGATACCACATAGATGCCCATAGCTCAATACTATGCAGGGCCTATTACTAGAAGTATATATTAATGTAGAAATTAACATTGTCAGACCTATGTAGAGGTGACCAAACATTACACAGAACATCAAAACCCCAAAAAGATGCAGCGACATATTCTTTTATGTCTTAAAGATCAGAGAAACATCCAGAAAACTGGATTGATCCCCCCTTCAACCAATGTGCTATACTTCTCCAGTAGTTCTGATCTATGTATAATACATTATATGCCTGTTTATCAGCATTGTGCATAATTCCCGACCTTTCCATAGTCCTGAAATCTGAATGTTACACATTGCTCTCTCCACTGAGTTAGGAAGGACCGTATTAGAGTGTGGGGCACAGAATCACCATCTTCTATACCGTACAAAACAAAGATATTTTGGTTGCCGACACAAACAGAAAATCCCTCTTTCCTGGGACCATCCATCATCACAGTTCATGGTAAACCCCTCACTTATTTCACAAGCTTTTATCATATTAGTTCAGAGGTAAAAAATGCAACTAGAATGGAACGCTTCACATATGGTTGTAATGAAAGAAAGGGAGTGTGTGGCTGGGGGATTTGGGGAAAATTCCCGTAGAACATAATGCCCCCTTCCTCCTGTCCCCCAGCCTTCCCCTGCCCACACTCTGCCAGCCCTCATCTCCTTCCTCCTGTTCTGCCCCTTCCCCTGCCCACACTCTGCCATCCCTCATCTCCTTCCTCCTGTCCTGCTCCCCAGCCTTCCCCTGCCCACACTCTGCCATCCCTCATCTCCTTCCTCCTGTTCTGCCCCTTCCCCTGCCCACACTCTGCCAGCCCTCATCTCCTTCCTCCTGTTCTGCCCCTTCCCCTGCCCACACTCTGCCAGCCCTCATCTCCTTCCTCCTGTTCTGCCCCTTCCCCTGCTCACACTCTGCCAGCCCTCATCTCCTTCCTCCTGTCCTGCTCACCCACCTTCTCCTGCCCACACTCTGCCAGTCCTCCTCATCTCCTTCCTCCTGTTCTGCCCCTTCCCCTGCACACACTCTGCCAGCCCTCATCTCCTTCCTCCTGTTCTGCCCCTTCCCCTGCCCACACTCTGCCAGCCCTCATCTCCTTCCTCCTGTCCTGCTCTCCAGCCTTCCCCTGCCCACACTCTGCCATCCCTCATCTCCTTCCTCCTGTTCTGCCCCTTCCCCTGCCCACACTCTGCCAGCCCTCATCTCCTTCCTCCTGTCCTGCTCCTTCCCCTGCCCACACTCTGCCAGCCCTCCTCATCTCCTTCCTCCTGTCCTGCTCCTTCCCCTGCCCACACTCTGCCAGCCCTCCTCATCTCCTTCCTCCTGTTCTGCCCCTTCCCCTGCACACACTCTGCCAGCCCTCATCTCCTCCCTTCTGTCCTGCTCCTTCCCCTGTCCACACTCTGCCAGCCCTCCTCATCTCCTTCCTCCTGTCCTGCTCACCCACCTTCTCCTGCCCACACTCTGCCAGTCCTCCTCATCTCCTTCCTCCTGTTCTGCCCCTTCCCCTGCACACACTCTGCCAGCCCTCATCTCCTTCCTCCTGTCCTGCTCTCCAGCCTTCCCCTGCCCACACTCTGCCATCCCTCATCTCCTTCCTCCTGTTCTGCCCCTTCCCCTGCCCACACTCTGCCAGCCCTCATCTCCTTCCTCCTGTCCTGCTCCTTCCCCTGCCCACACTCTGCCAGCCCTCATCTCCTTCCTCCTGTTCTGCCCCTTCCCCTGCTCACACTCTGCCAGCCCTCATCTCCTTCCTCCTGTCCTGCTCACCCACCTTCTCCTGCCCACACTCTGCCAGTCCTCCTCATCTCCTTCCTCCTGTTCTGCCCCTTCCCCTGCACACACTCTGCCAGCCCTCATCTCCTTCCTCCTGTCCTGCTCTCCAGCCTTCCCCTGCCCACACTCTGCCAGCCCTCCTCATCTCCTTCCTCCTGTTCTGCCCCTTCCCCTGCCCACACTCTGCCAGCCCTCATCTCCTTCCTCCTGTTCTGCCCCTTCCCCTGCCCACACTCTGCCAGCCCTCATCTCCTTCCTCCTGTCCTGCTCTCCAGCCTTCCCCTGCCCACACTCTGCCATCCCTCATCTCCTTCCTCCTGTTCTGCCCCTTCCCCTGCCCACTCTGCCAGCCCTCATCTCCTTCCTCCTGTCCTGCTCCTTCCCCTGCCCACACTCTGCCAGCCCTCCTCATCTCCTTCCTCCTGTCCTGCTCCTTCCCCTGCACACACTCTGCCAGCCCTCATCTCCTTCCTCCTGTTCTGCCCCTTCCCCTGCCCACACTCTGCCAGCCCTCATCTCCTTCCTCCTGTCCTGCTCCTTCCCCTGCCCACACTCTGCCAGCCCTCCCCATCTCCTTCCTCCTGTTCTGCCCCTTCCCCTGCCCACACTCTGCCAGCCCTCATCTCCTCCCTTCTGTCCTGCTCCTTCCCCTGCCCACACTCTGCCAGCCCTCCTCATCTCCTTCCTCCTGTCCTGCTCCTTCCCCTGCCCACACTCTGCCAGCCCTCATCTCCTTCCTCCTGTCCTGCTCCTTCCCCTGCCCACACTCTGCCAGCCCTCCTCATCTCCTTCCTCCTGCCCACACCACACTTTCCCTCCTCATCTTCTTCCCCCTCATTTCCTCCCAGCTTTCCCTTCCCATTTCCTACCCTCCTGTCTCCTCCAGGTTTTACTCACCTTCCGTTTTACAGTCTTGCTATATCAAACTTCTTTTACATCCTATGCTATATCTATACCTGCACCCTGCTACCCATGTTTATCCTTGCAGCTCACCCTTTGTAATACGTCTGGCATTATGTTACCCTTGTTTCTCTATTTATCACTGGTACTATGTGATGTTACTTGCATCGGCTCTCCCCTCTTTGTAGTTCTATACAGTGGATTTATGTTTCACATCATATGGGCCGATTTAGAGGTAAATGCAAAATTTGCAGCTGAGCAAAACCAATATTGTACTGCAAGGGGTGCAAATGCCAATATTCATTGTATGCAGGTAATACAGACTGGATGCTGCAGAAACGTACTGCTCAGATCTATATCTACACTGCCCCCCTCACATGGAACTTAATTATTTACTTTATTATTGTCCTGATTGCTGTATTTTCCTTATGATATAATATCTCTTTCAGCCAGTTAAAGGCTGGGTGATCCACTGCTTTCTGTTAGTGGTGACTTCACAGTTTGCTCTGTGTGGGGGGGAATGGTCCCTACATGTTCTAGGCACCATCGGATGAACGCTCAGAGGACATTACATTGGGTACAGCTCACTTTGTACACGTTCAGAACTTGCAGAGTGTCCCCTGTGGTCAGTTTCAGCTGCAGGAGATCCTGGTTACGCTCATCGATTCGCTCCAGAAACTGCGCATTTTCAATCTTCAGCTGCTGGAAATCCACCTCGTTCAGGACTTCCCCCATCTCCTCCTTCTATTGCACAAAACATCAGTCATTATCATTCACTGCTGCATGAGAACAAGGGGCTTCCACCAACTAGAACATCATCAACTCATAATAATGACACCGAGACACTTCATGGAGACCAGTGTCAGCTCCTTGCACAAGTCACCTCGGCCTCCTGGTGTTCCAGGCAACTAAATTAGATTGTAAGCTCAGCTGGTCAGGGAGACTACATTAGGAACATTATGTGTACAGCGCTGTGTAAAAATAACTATTCTCCCCCATTATGCACAATGCCAGTCTGCAGCTGCATAGGCATATACTGTATGTGTAGGAACAGATACCACCCATGTGACTGATGTACACACAATGATGAAACGTTCAGCCTGTGACAGTCGTAGAATTATTTACCTGCTTAAGCTGTAACTGCAGTTTCTTCTTCTGAATCTTTAAGGACGCGTTCTTTAAACGTAACTTGTCCACCAAACTGTCCTAGCAAAAAGAAAGGACGGATCTCAATACCACAGACACATATTATTATATATATTGTCCATACTGATAGAGATACATAGTGACAACACCCTCTGCTCCTATTTCCGTCCTGTCTACGTCTATGCACCAGATTCACCAGACATGAGAATGTTTCATACATCCTGTTGTGTACAGGTCATTTGAGAAATAAGAACAACGCACTCCAGCATACAGAGAGGTACGGTGAGACAAACCCTTGCTCTTGTCTTCTCTTCCATGTAGCGGAGAATCTTTTCCGGGGTTACCCCTGCACTCTTATTCCTGCCCATAGCAGCTCTTCCAATGTCCCGCTCAAACTCGTACATGGCTTTTTTAATCTCTGAGCTGCGAATCTCAGCTTCCTCCATCATGGATGGCCTATTCAACCAGAGAGAACAAAGGTTAGCTGTGATCTGGAGGGGACACATTAAAAAGCTGCACCAGTAGAATAACATATGACCCTATGGCTTAAAGTCACCAACCATCATCGTTCACCATACAAAAATTCCCCCCAATAAAAACAAACAGGAGTCAGAGTTCCACATTACAGCGCAAAGGATTATTTCTGGCCTGTCCAACATGATTAATAACAGATCTCCCTGCAGATTTCAGCAGCTTCGAGGAAGAGCTTTGTGAGAGAACGTCCTAGAATTAAGTAGGTGATGGTCTGACAGAGGCGATATGTATTACGCTGTGAGCGGGTTATCAGCTGGGTGACACACAATCAGCCTCTGCTCTCCTGTCTAGTGAGGACTGGCGATGACACACCAATGCCGCACTACGTAATATAGCAGCAAAATAGGTGGAAATACCTTGAAACTCTGCAGGATCCTCTCTGTGTTGTCCGCATCGCTCTGCGCTTCCTCTTTGGAGTTCTCCAGCTCTCGCTGCACCAGCTCACACTTCTGATCCACACTCAGACTCAGCAGACGCTCAGAGATCGTGCTGCGGGATTTAGACCGTCGTCGGCTGCGCATCTAACAGAGTAACCAGAGGAGACATTTAAGTCTGTATAAGTCAGTATTACCCATCTAGTATCACAATGCTCATATTAACTACTTCATAAGTTCATCCTGACTTCTGACAGCCTTACACCAATCCATGCAAAATGGGAGGGGGCCGTTTCTGAAGGGGAATGGATGCATATCCTGGGCCACACTGGTGAGATGCCCAAACACACATTTCTGGTAATGTGTGAGGAGGACCTCAGCTCCTGTCCCATCGCTTTCGCCTAGGCCATATAATGTAATTAATAATCATGCTATCATTGCTGGCCAAGGATAGCATAGCGAGGTTGTGGATGGATTGAGAAGCACCCAGGAGTGAGTAGCCTCAGGTACTGACACGACATTTCTATATACCAGCACGAGTTGTTTTTTTTTTTTGGGGGGGGGGGGGGGGGCAGTTGCCCTGATGCTCCTGGATGTCCAGCCCTTACTTAGGTAGTAAGCAGAGTTGTATTTACTTAATCTACAAGTATAATTTCATAATATATTAACAGATCTGTAAATATAGCAGAAGCTGTAATCCAGGTACTGTGTGTTCTGTTGTTGTGTGATGTCCTTTGTTACATGGGATAAGTTATGTCCCATTGTGTGTTTGTAGGAACGATGGGAAAGAAATGTCTGTTGCTGTATGCAGCGGGTACAACACACAGCAGATGTCATCACCCAGGAATACATGTGATAGTGACATCACCTCTGTAAGGACAGAATGGATAATTGTAGAATAAACACTGTCTCTGTGAAATGCAGATAAACATTCTTTGCATCCATGCTGTCTGTTCTTTGATTTGTCAATGACTGCTAAGCATGTGGGATGGACTCCCACAGAAATATGGCAATGCTGAACAACAGTTGACGCTTTAGTGCTGCAGTGTTTGCTCTATCCCTTATGACATGGAAACTGGGACAAGCAGGGGAAGAATGAATAGGATTAGAGTCTAGTGCAAGACACATAAAAAAGTGAACACAAGGTTACCCTATTTCAGGGCAATATAATCCCCAGCACTCATCACAACATAGGTCACATATAGCTCTATGCACCAGGACATCATAGTTCTGTACTGCTCGGTACATAACAGAGTATACCTGGGTAAAGTCCAGAGGGGGAGCACCAACTTCAGGAACGGCAGCTGGCGCTAGGTCTTTTGGGTCCAGTCGTTTATAAAACTTCTCAAACATTTCTGTCTCGGCTTTGAGCGTGGACACAGCATCACTGGAAAAGAACACTGGGGTCACATTGTGCTGTTATAGGGGGTCTTGACATATGTTATATGTGTGTCTGTACATATACAGGGTCACAGCAGGGTTCCCACTCATCCACCTCACTTACACTCTTCAGCCCGTGTGCAATCTGAGACAACGTATATGTAATATACCACTATACAGGAGACGGGGTGGGCGCAGAATCATCACCAACAAAATTATAAACAGTGTCAGCAAAATCCGTAGCACTTTCATTGGGAACAAACACAGTAATAAAACAATACTGGGTAATACAGACAGGGGCAAACACAGGATTTATAGAGAGGGGTTTCCACACCACGCCACCAGTGGGTGTGACCAGCATGCATGGGGGCGTGGCTATAATATTAGACAGTGCTTGGCTGCTCTCCAACTCTTCCTATCCCCATAATATACATGGGCAATGCTGTGTGTACTACTGTTAGATGCACGCAGCTCTCCCTTTTCAAGCAGAGCCATGTGACGTGGGAGCAGGGTCCAGCACCTCAATTATACAGTATCCCAGGTTTGGAGGGGGGTTTCCAGGCACTAGAAACCCCCACCTCGGTTTGCCTATGACAGAGAGGTAAGTAGTATGGCGTAGGTCCCCCAACAGAGTGCTATAGTAGACTGACTAGGCAGACCCCTGCCCTGAAGGAATGAGGGGACTTTGTTTATCATTTTAACGTAGGAGGGGGATTGCTGAGCTCTCTGGTGCTTGGCCCCCACCCAAGGACCAGTCTCCTCATTCTAAGTGCTGCACTACAAACCAGACCATGATCGATTCCTCTTTCCCACCCCCGTGGTACCTGCAATGGATCAGTTCAATGAAAAGTAAATGCCGGTGCGCACTCAGGCGCCTCATGTTAGGACCACATGTAAATAAGAAATGTTGTTCTGTGGGAAGAGACAATAAAATGATATGCAACAGGTGGCGCAGGGGCATTTATAAGGCTCTGCCAGGTTCTCTTGTGCTGGAGACACCCCTTGGGGTCATTCACCCCCTGCAGATGCCGCACACTGAGTCCCTGACAGGGAGCGGACCCACCAGCAGCTGGCACCATGCTGGGACTTATAGTTCCCCAGTAGCGGCAGACTGAAGGACGAGGTACCGCTGGGGATGTACTGACTGGTGATACATACTGGGTCATACAGACAGACAGAGGTAAGAAGTCTGCCCCCAGCACAGATACTGCAGTCAGCATTCAGTACACTGAGGTCATGGATAAGGTGGACATTATCCGGGCCGTGAAGAGCGACCACAGCGGAAGTCCTGCAGTCCTAGGGGTGGGTGCAGGAGAGTCCCCTGTACGTTACCGGGTGTCCCGGGTGAGGGTCCCCTGTACGTTACCGGGTGTCCCGGGTGAGGGTCCCCTGTACGTTACCGGGTGTCCCGGGTGAGGGTCCCCTGTACGTTACCGGGTGTCCCGGGTGAGAGTCCCCTGTACGTTACCGGGTGTCCCGGGTGAGGGTCCCCTGTACGTTACCGGGTGTCCCGGGTGAGGGTCCCCTGTACGTTACCGGGTGTCCCGGGTGAGGGTCCCCTGTACGTTACCGGGTGTCCCGGGTGAGAGTCCCCTGTACGTTACCGGGTGTCCCGGGTGAGCCCCCGCAGCTGCTCGGTGCTGAGCTCGGACAGATACAGGTCATCGCCGCCCTGAGACTCAGTCCTCACACTCTCCGCGTCAGTCTCCGCCATGGTTGTCAGGGTAAACTGATGACGTAGCACGTACTGGCGCTGACGTCACCACGCAGCATGATCCGCTGTTTCTATGGTAACAGAGCCTAGAATACCCGCGCGCCGATCACATGGTGCCCGGAGCAGCCGTCGCTGCACTGCGTGATGTCACCTCTGATATATATATATACCCCATGTATCACCTCATATATATATATATATATACCCCATATATCACCTCATATATATATATATACCCCATATATCACCTCATATATATATATATATACCCCATATATCACCTCATATATATATATACCCCATATATCACCTCATATATATATATATACCCCATATATCACCTCATATATATATATACCCCATATATCACCTCATATATATATATATACCCCATATATCACCTCATATATATATATATATACCCCATATATCACCTCATATATATATATATACCCCATATATCACCTCATATATATATATACCCCATGTATCACCTCATATATATATATATACCCCATATATCACCTCATATATATATATATACCCCATATATCACCTCATATATATATATATACCCCATATATCACCTCATATATATATATACCCCATATATCACCTCATATATATATATATACCCCATATATCACCTCATATATATATATACCCCATATATCACCTCATATATATATATATATATATACCCCATATATCACCTCATATATATATATACCCCATATATCACCTCATATATATATATACCCCATATATCACCTCATATATATATATACCCCATATATCACCTCATATATATATATATATACCCCATATATCACCTCATATATATATATATATATACCCCATATATCACCTCATATATATATATATATACCCCATATATCACCTCATATATATATATATACCCCATATATATATACCCCATATATCACCTCATATATATATATACCCCATATATCACCTCATATATATATATATACCCCATATATCACCTCATATATATATATATACCCCATATATATATACCCCATATATCACCTCATATATATATATACCCCATATATCACCTCATATATATATATATACCCCATATATCACCTCATATATATATATATATACCCCATATATCACCTCATATATATATATATATATACCCCATATATCACCTCATATATATATATATATATATACCCCATATATCACCTCATATATATATATATATATATACCCCATATATCACCTCATATATATATATATATATATACCCCATATATCACCTCATATATATATATATATACCCCATATATCACCTCATATATATATATATATATATACCCCATATATCACCTCATATATATATATACCCCATATATCACCTCATATATATATATATATATATATATATATACCCCATGTATCACCTCATATATATATATATATACCCCATATATCACCTCATATATATATATATATACCCCATATATCACCTCATATATATATATACCCCATATATCACCTCATATATATATATACCCCATATATCACCTCATATATATATATACCCCATATATCACCTCATATATATATATACCCCCATATATCACCTCATATATATATATAGTCTAACCCCATCTATCACCTCATATATTAATATCTATACCCCATATATCACCTTCATATATATATATATACCCCATATATCACCTCATATATAATATAATACCCCATATATCACCTCATATATATAATATACCCCACTATATCACCTCATATATAATATATACTCCCATATATCACCTCATATATATATATATATACCCCCATATATCACCTCATATATATATATATCATATACCCCATATATCACCTCATATATATATATATACCCCATATATCACCTCATATATATATATATACCCCATATATCACCTCATATATATATATACCCCATATATCACCTCATATATATATATATACCCCATATATCACCCTCTATCTATATATATATATATACCCCATATATCACCTCATATATATATCCCAATATTCATATATACCCCATATATCACCTCATATATATATATAACCCCATATATCACCTCATATATATATATATACCCCATATATCACCTCATATATATATATATATATACCCCATATATCACCTCATATATATATATACCCCATATATCACCTCATATATATATATACCCCATATATCACCTCATATATATATATACCCCATATATCACCTCATATATATATATATATACCCCATATATCACCTCAATATATATATATATATACCCCATATATCACCTCATATATATATATACCCCATATATCACCTTCATATATATATATATATACCCCATATATCACCTCATATATATATATATTATACCCCATATATATATACCCCATATCACCTCATATATATATATACCCCATATATCACCTCATATATATATATATACCCCATATATCACCTCATATATATATATATATACCCCAGTATATCACCTCATATATATATAATATACACCTATATATATACCCCATATATCACCTCATATATATATATACCCCATATATCACCTCATATATATATATATACCCCATATATCACCTCATATATATATATATATACCCCATATATCACCTCATATATATATATATATACCCCATATATCACCTCATATATATATCATATTATATATACCCCATATATCACCTCATATATATATATATATATACCCCATATATCACCTCATATATATATATATATATACCACCATATATCACCTCATATATATATATATACCCCATATATCACCTCATATATATATATATATATACCCCATATATCACCTCATATATATATATATACCCCATATATCACCTCATATATATATATATATATATATATATATATACCCCATATATCACCTCATATATATATATATTACCCCATATATCAACCTCATATATATATAATATATATATACCCCATATATCACCTCATATATATATATACCCCATATATCACCTCATATATATATACTATACCCCATATATTCACCTCATATATATAATATACCCCATATATCACCTCATATATATTAATATATATACCCCATATATCACCTCATATATATATATATATATACCCCATATATCACCTCATATAATATATATATATACCCCATATATCACCTCATATATATATATACCCCATATATCACCTCATATATATATATATTACCCCATATATCACCTCATATATATATATATACCCCATATATCACCTCATATATATATATATACCCCATATATCACCTCATATATATATATATATACCCCATATATCACCTCATATATATAT
Source organism: Mixophyes australis (assembly GCA_036250195.1). Classification (NCBI taxonomy): domain Eukaryota; kingdom Metazoa; phylum Chordata; class Amphibia; order Anura; family Limnodynastidae; genus Mixophyes; species Mixophyes australis. The sequence goes on from JAVHZZ010000010.1 coordinate 1,227,493, forward strand.
ATATATACCCCATATATCACCTCATTATATATCATATATACCCATATATATATATATACCCCATATATCACCTCATATATATATATATACCCCATATATCACCTCATATATATTATATATACCCCATATATCACCTCATATATATATATATACCCCATATATCACCTCATATATATATACCCCATATATCACCTCATATATATATATACCCCATATATCACCTCATATATATATATATACCCCATATATCACCTCATATATATATATATATACCCCATATATCACCTCATATATATATATATATACCCCATATATCACCTCATATATATATATATATATATACCCATATATACCCATATATCACCTCATATATATATATATATATATACCCCATATATCACCTCATATATATATATATATATACCCCATATATCACCTCATATATATATATATACCCCATATATCACCTCATATATATATATATATAATACCCCATATATCACCTCATATATATATATACCCATATATCACCTCATATATATATATATATATATATATATACCCCATATATCACCTCATATATATATATATATACCCCATATATCACCTCATATATATATATATACCCCATATATCACCTCATATATTATATATACCCCATATATCACCTCATATATATATATACCCCATATATCACCTCATATATATATATATACCCCATATATCACCTCATATATATATATAATTATACCCCATATATCACCTCATATATATATATATATACCCCATATATCACCTCATATATATATATATATACCCCATATATCACCTCATATATATATATATGATACCCCATATATCACCTCATTATATATATATACCCCATATATCACCTCATATATATATATATACCCCATATATCACCTCATATATATATATATCCCATATATCACCTCATATATATATATATACCCCATATATCACCTCATATATATATATACCTCATATATATATATATACCCCATATATCACCTCATATATATATATATATAATATATATTATATATATATACCCCATATATCACCTCATATATATATATATACCCCATATATCACCTCATATATATATACCCCATATATCACCTCATATATATATATACCCCATATATCACCTCATATATATATATATACCCCATATATCACCTCATATATATATATATATACCCCATATATCACCTCATATATATATATATATACCCCATATATCACCTCATATATATATATATATATATACCCCATATATCACCTCATATATCACCTCATATATATATATATATATATATACCCCATATATCACCTCATATATATATATATATATATACCCCATATATCACCTCATATATATATATATATACCCCATATATCACCTCATATATATATATATATATATATATACCCCATATATCACCTCATATATATATATACCCCATATATCACCTCATATATATATATATATATATATATACCCCATGTATCACCTCATATATATATATATATACCCCATATATCACCTCATATATATATATATATATACCCCATATATCACCTCATATATATATATACCCCATATATCACCTCATATATATATATACCCCATATATCACCTCATATATATATATACCCCATATATCACCTCATATATATATATATATATACCCCATATATCACCTCATATATATATATATATATACCCCATATATCACCTCATATATATATATATATACCCCATATATCACCTCATATATATAAATACCCCATATATCACCTCATATATATATATACCCCATATATCACCTCATATATATATATATATACCCCATATATCACCTCATATATATATATATATCCCATATATCACCTCATATATATATATATATACCCCATATATCACCTCATATATATATATACCTCATATATATATATATACCCCATATATCACCTCATATATATATATATATATATATATACCCCATATATCACCTCATATATATATATATACTCCATATATCACCTCATATATATATATATACCCCATATATCACCTCATATATATATATATACCCCATATATCACCTCATATATATATATATACCCCATATATCACCTCATATATATATATATATATATACCCCATATATCACCTCATATATATATATATATATAACCCCATATATCACCTCATATATATATATATATACCCCATATATCACCTCATATATATATATATATATATACCCCATATATCACCTCATATATATATATATATATATATATACCCCATATATCACCTCATATATATATATACCCCATATATCACCTCATATATATATATACCCCATATATCACCTCATATATATATATATACCCCATATATCACCTCATATATATATATATACCCCATATATCACCTCATATATATATATATATATATATATACCCCATATATCACCTCATATATATATATATATACCCCATATATCACCTCATATATATATATATATACCCCATATATCACCTCATATATATATATACCCCATATATCACCTCATATATATATATATATACCCCATATATCACCTCATATATATATATATATATACCCCATATATCACCTCATATATATATATATATATATATATACCCCATATATCACCTCATATATATATATATATATATATATATATACCCCATATATCACCTCATATATATATATATATACCCCATATATCACCTCATATATATATATATATACCCCATATATCACCTCATATATATATATACCCCATATATCACCTCATATATATATATATATATACCCCATATATCACCTCATATATATATATACCTCATATATATATATATACCCCATATATCACCTCATATATATATATATATATACCCCATATATCACCTCATATATATATATATATATATATATATACCCCATATATCACCTCATATATATATATATATATACCCCATATATCACCTCATATATATATATATACCCCATATATCACCTCATATATATATATATACTCCATATATCACCTCATATATATATATATACCCCATATATCACCTCATATATATATATATACCCCATATATCACCTCATATATATATATACCCCATATATCACCTCATATATATATATATATATACCCCATATATCACCTCATATATATATATATATACCCCATATATCACCTCATATATATATATATATACCCCATATATCACCTCATATATATATATATATATATACCCCATATATCACCTCATATATATATATATATATATATATATATATATATATATACCCCATATATCACCTCATATATATATATACCCCATATATCACCTCATATATATATATACCCCATATATCACCTCATATATATATATATACCCCATATATCACCTCATATATATATATATACCCCATATATCACCTCATATATATATATATATATATATATATATATATATATATATATATATATATATATATACCCCATATATCACCTCATATATATATATATATACCCCATATATCACCTCATATATATATATATATACCCCATATATCACCTCATATATATATATACCCCATATATCACCTCATATATATATATACCCCATATATCACCTCATATATATATATATATATATACCCCATATATCACCTCATATATATATATATATATATATACCCCATATATCACCTCATATATATATATATATATATACCCCATATATCACCTCATATATATATATATATACCCCATATATCACCTCATATATATATATACCCCATATATCACCTCATATATATATATATATACCCCATATATCACCTCATATATATATATATATATATACCCCATATATCACCTCATATATATATATATATATATACCCCATATATCACCTTTTATATACATATATA